>VWPV01007498.1:0-21948 GCA_013389885.1 Geococcyx californianus | reverse complement strand
GAAGGGCAACGAGGCTGGTGAGGGGGGTGGAGAACAAGTCCTGTGAGGAGTGGCTGAGGGAGTTGGGGTTGTTTAGCTTGGAGAAGAGGAGGCTGAGAGGAGACCTCATCACTGTCTACAACTACCTGAAAGGAGGTTGTGACAGGGTGGGTGCTGGGCTCTTCTCACAAGTGACAAACAATAGGATGAGAGGAAATGGCCACAAGTTGCACCAGGGGAGGTTTAGACTGGACATTAGGAAGCATTTCTTCACTGAAAGGGTGGTCAGTGATTGGAACAGGCTGCCCAGGGACGTGGTCGAGACACCATCCCTGGAGGTGTTCAAAGAACAGGTGGATGAGTTTCTTAGGGACATGGTTTAGTAGGGAGACAGGCACAGTTGGACTCGGTGATCTCAAAGGTCTCTTCCAACCTTATGATTCTATGATTCTATAATTCAGAAAAGAAAATAAGTCTCCATCAGAGCTGTAATTTTCTGTTTTTATTTATAGTCCCACAGGCCAAACAGTACTGCTTCATTAGCAAGTTCTGCTCCCTCAGTTCTCATCCACAGCCTCTCTATTCAAGAATTCATTCTTCAGAAGAAGACTTTCTTCAGTTATTATATGTCTTAATTTTAAGTACTATCTTCAAGGAATTGGATACAGGAAGATACAGACATAATTTATATCCATGGCATTATTATCGTCTGTCTGTGCATTTCATTTAGGGTTATCTGTGGAAACTGTTACTTTTAGGAGTAGTTGCAGTTAACAGAGAAGAAGATTTAGTGTTGTGATGCTCACAGTGATTTGGAAATGAAACATTTAATTTTGTTCTTGGTGAGGTATATTTTAGACTTTGAAGGATGATTAGGTGAAACATTAGTCTAGTTCTGTTACTTTCCACACAGTCTCTTGCATTTAATTTTTTGATACAAAGGTCAAATATGTAGATAAATAGTGAAATCACATAGTTCACCAAAACAGACATCCATCACTGTAAATACATATGAAAAAAGAAGGAACTGCAAAATGTATCATTTTCCTTTGCTTTCACAAGTGAACAAATGCTCTGAAATGTTAAACTTGGTTATATATTGCAATAGAGATTAAATATCAGTGCTTCTCTAGGTTAGAATAAACACTATGCAGTAATTAACTGAAAATAATAGATGATATACAGGTGGTTAAATCTGAATAAGCAGAGAAAACAAAACATACAGAAAACAGCTGAACAGACCTCTGCTGTTCCTTACTATAAAACTGCCATGCTCTCTAGATCAGAAATGCATCAAGCTTCATAGGACCTTTATCTCTTCTTTTTTTCCCTTTCAGCAATGATCTTTCAAGAACTCAATTAAAAAACAATTTCTTCTTATCTCATAATTTCATTTTAAAATTTATTTTTTAAAAAAATATTGCTAATTTGGGAAATGACAATGTCCAATGCCAAGAAACATTTCTGATTAAATACAAAATACCAAATGTTGGGCCATTCAAGTTTCTCTGCCTGAGAAGTTACCATATTTTCATGTTTTTGTGCATGTACTGGTCAGAGCACATAACAAATGAAATATTTTATTCATAATAGCATCACAGAACAATTTAGGTCAGAAGAGATTTAAGGAGGTCTCCATCCAAAATTTTGCTCAAAGCCAGGTCAGCTGTGGGGTCAGACAAAGTCTCTGAGGGCTCTTTGCAAATGAGGCTAAAAAAACTCCAAAGATGGAGATAACACAATCTCTCTTTGGAACCTGCTGCACTGTCTTCATGGGAAGAAAGTTTCTCTTTATAGCAAGTTTCATTTAGTGCCTGTTGCCTCTTGACTTCCCATCATGCACCACAGCCAACAGACTGGCTTCATTATTTCGATAACCTCTCCACAGGCTGGGAAGGCTACTGTTGGGTGTCTCATCTCCTCATGATTTCTGGAGCCTTCCCTTTTCCATACTGAACAAGCTCTGCTCCCTCAGCCACTGGATCATGCTCATTTTGCTGCCCATCAGGACTCCCAGGCTCTCCCTGCAGAGCTGCTCCACAATCAATTCCAACCTCCCTGATCTTGGAACTCTTATTTGCTGCTTAAACAAATGCAGACTGTTCGACTCTTGTGCTGTTTAGATAAGTCAAACCTTTGCCTCTGCAGGATTTCTGTGAAGATTCTATCAAACTTTTTCACATTCTCTGATATTGCACAGACTGCTCTCCTTCTCCTGTTGGCAATGCAGGTCCTCAGCCAGAGCAGAGACACAATCTTCTCCTGCACCAGCCCAGGGAGAGGTACCAGGCCATTCATGTAGCCCCAGACCTGTATGGTTGCATTGGTGCTTTACAACTGAGTCAAGGCCTCTGCTGTACCACTGGTTGCTCCAGCTGATGGTAGGGACCGTGCCTTGTGGCACATGCCCAAGTTTATTAAGCAGACCCATGCTGTTTTCAGCAGTCTACTGGCTCCCTTCCATGCACTCTTCTGCATGAACTACTGCATCTGTCAGGTATTACTTGCTGCACTGAAGGCACGGTAGTTATACAAATCTTTTGATAGCTTTAGCTCAGTGGGTGTTTAACATTCCGTAGTCAGGAGTCAGTTGCAGACAAAAGGTCTAAGCGCCTTTTGAGCAGGGAAGACTAAAAGACTTATTTAAAGCGTTTGTAAGAAGGAAAAGCCTCTAGTACCTGCACTTTTCCAGCAGCAGTAGGCATCCCAAAAATCTTAGCCAAATTCCAGGAAGACCTCCAACCATCCCAGGCAACAGAAGCCCAGAGATTGCTGTGCAGTGTTGTGTCCGTTAGCTGCCTCTGTTTGCTCCATCCTGGGCAAAGGAGGTGAAGTTTAAATAACTTAATGTTACTTGCAAAGTCCTATAATTCCTGGGTTTTGAGTGAGTCTCCCGTTTTATGCTTTACTGGAGTATACAGTATAAAATATAAAGCATCCAAATAGGTAAAGTTACCTGTCAAGGGATATATTTAGGCTAATTATCACAAAGGGGTTTTGCATCTTCTAAATGAGCAGAATGACTGAACATTCTACTTTTCTCAACACTTATAAAAGTTGTGCAAAAGACAATGTCGAGAAACTCTTCTCCCACATTAAACAACCAAGATGGTTTATTTTAAGCAGACCATTATTAATTGTTTTCAGAACTATTTCAGAAGATTGATTCATGCATAAAAATGCATTTAGTCAAGGATTTCAAGTTTCAGCAACTCTGCTTAAAAAAGCTTTATAATTTTCTTCTTGAAGAAAGATCTTTAATTACATTGGAGCAATAGAGTGGGATTTATGCATATATTCTAATTATGCACTAATAAAACTGAAAAGCTCTTCGTTAAAACCATGTGGAGAAAAATCAGACACATGCCAGCACTTCATTACTGAGAATTTAAGACGAATTGTGTGGTGGCTTATTATCAGCAATACATAAATAGAAGGGCACTCCACATATTGCATATGTCGACATAGTCTTTTAGATTACAAAATAGGCTGTTTTTGAGAAAACAGAAGAGGATAGAAATTAGCTTGGTTAATTAAACGAAAACAATTAATTCCACATAGTGATATTAACACCTTACTACCTCTTTAGTAGAGCAAACATAATAACAAATTGTTCCTTCTAAGTTGAATCTGTACATATACATCCATGCATAGATATGTGTAGAAAATATAAGATGAAAGATCAAGGTTCACTCAACCACAACCTAATTAGATCTAAGTGATCATCAAATACTATGGTTAGCTCATATAAACACATGCTTATAGCGTGAACAGAATATATGACATGCTTTCTGTTTATGATGAAGGGTTTTCTCATTTCATAAACAAGAACAGCTGGTGCACAGGCTGTATTACAACACACTATAATAACAATACAATAGTTATTGTTGCTTCTAAGATTGTGTGTAAAGAAGTTATTCAGATTTTAAACACATAATTACTCAGCACTTCTTGTGAAATTGCAGACCCTCATGAACAACTCCCTCTGAGTCACAAGCATATGACTTTTCACCTCTTAGTGTCAGTCAATGAGATGATAAAATCATTAAGACTCAAAAGAGGGCTGGGTGTGTACAACATCTAGCTGCCGACTCTAGATTCATAGAAGGGAACTGAATAAACTCTGATTTGGAGCTAGGTAAGAGGCAGCAGTAGAAGTTAGAAATGAGAAAGGAAATATCAGTGTGTCCCTATATTGGGTCTCTCTGCTGAAACTCACATTCAGTCAAATCCTGTAGCTCTTTCTTTGTTACCAAGATGCTTTATATTGTACACCTACCTATAAAAAGGATATTGCTGTATATTCTAAGTGAACCAGCTCATTAAGTGTAAAGAGAGTTGACATAGTGGTTTGATTATGGGGAAGATTTCTTGTGGCTCTGTGTGTGTAAAATACCTAACTCATTATTTGTCAGGTAAAAAAGCTTTCTAAATTATGCATAGCACACATATCACTGCACAATTAAACAACATAAACAATTTCAAAATACTTGCATTTCTACTTCTATCTCTAAGCATTTTCAATGAGAGATATTACTGGATTTTTTTTAGGGTAACTTCAAAGTAGGACACATGAATGAGAAACTTCCACTATCCTCAGTTCTAGTTTTCTCCTATTATGGGCAATTTTCTCATGTAATCTGTTCCTTAAACTGATTAAATTTGAGGCTTCTTGTCTAAATTATTCCTATTAGAAGAATCACATAATTGCAGGATGGTCCAGATTGAAAGAGATTTCTGGAGGTCACCTGGTCCAATGTCCCTGCTCAAGCAGGGCCACCTAAAGCCAGTTTCCTTGGACCATGTCCAGACGGCTTCTGAGTATCTCCAAGGATGGAGACTGCACAACCCCCCTGGGCAACCCGAGCTAGTACTTAGTCCCCCTTAGAGTAAAAAATTGCTTTCTGATGTTTGGATGGAACCTCATGTGTTTCAGCCGGTGCCCATTGTCTCTGGTCCTGTCACTGAGGACCACTGAAAAGAGCTTGACTCTATCCACAATGCATCCTCCCCTCAGGTATTTATATACACTAATAAGATCCCCTTCAGTCTTCTGTTCTCTAGGCTAAACAGTCCCAGCTCTTCAGGTGTTGTCTCACTAGTGATGAATGAATAGTGAAGGACCACCTCCACTGACTTACTGGCAATACTTTGCCTTATGCAGCCCAGGATACCATTAGCCTTTTTTGCCACAAAAGAACACTGCTGGCTCACGTTCAACATGATGTCCACCAGGACCTCCAGGTCTTTTTCTGCAAAGGTGCTTTCCAAATCGGTGGCCTCTAGCATATGCTGGTGAATGGGGTTGGTTTTCCCCAGGTGTAGGACTTTGTACTTCCCCTTGTTAAACTTTGTGAGGTTCTTGATATTTCAGTTCTCCAGGCTGTTGAGGTCCCTCTGGATTGCAACACGACCCTGTGGCAGTATCAGCCACTCTTCCCAGTTTGGTGTCATCATCAAACTTGCTGAGGGTACTTGCTGTTCCATCACGGAGATCATTAATGAAGATATGAAAAAGAACCATTACTTAATGGCCATCAACTAACTAATTCTAGTGATCATCACCCTCCAGGCCTGGCCATTCAGTCAGTTTTAAATCCACTTCACTGTTTGTTCATCCATACACATATCTCAACAGCTTATCTATAAAAATCTTATGGGGGACAGTATCTAAGGCGTTACTGAAGTCCAGATAGACACTATCCACTGCTCTCCCTCTGTCTACCAGGCTAGTCATTTCACTATAGTTTATGAAGTTAGTTAAGCATGATTTTCATTTCTTGAAGACGTGCTGACTTATGATGATGATTTTCTTGTTTTTCATTTGTCTGAAAATAATTTCCAGGATTAGCTGCTCCACCATCTTTGCAGGGATCAAAGTGAGGCTGACTGGCCTGTAATTCCCTGTGTTGTCCTTCTTGAACTTATGAAGACAGGAGTGAAACTTGCTTTACTGCAGTCTTCAGATACTTCTCTCAGTTGCCATGATCAATGAAAGGCTAACAAGAGTCATTTTACAGTGATATCAGCAAGCTCCCTCAGCACTCGTAGATGCATCCCATCAGGACTCATAGAATTCTGCATGTCCAGTTTTCTTAAGTATTCCTTGACCTGATCCTCTTCCACCAATGACAGACCTTCCTTGCTCCAGACCCTCCCCTTTGTCTCTTGGATATGGGATATCTGAAGGCCAGTCTTGCTAGTTAAGATGGTGAGATAAAAGGATTTTGTTACTTCAGACTTTCGCACATCCTGTGTAACCAGATTTCCTGTCTTGTTGAGCAACGGGAACAAAATTTTCCTTGTCTTCCTTTTGCCTCCTGAGAATAATAAGTTGTTTTCTATATCAGTCTAAACATGCAATGTGGAAGAAAGGACAGCAACCGAAGATACAGCAGAAGTGCCTCACTGCCTCTTGGAGACCTTCTGATGGAAAGAAAATATTTGCCTGCTTCAAAGCCCAGTTTCAGGCTGTTGGCATATATTTTTAATGGATATTGTACTGAAATTACATTGTTATTTCTAGCTTAAAATTTTTCTTAGTTAACTTATGTCAATTTATATTAAAGGAATTAACAGTGAGCTTTTGACCCAGTGCAAATGTTTTCTTAGATAGTAATCATCTAATACTATTTTGTTTAATTTAATTTTGAATTATTTTTTCTTGAATGTGAATATTCAGAGTTGTACACAGTACCTTACATGAGATCTCTCACAGCTTGTACAATGCTGCAAATCTTGCCTTCCTTTGAGGAAATTTTTCGAGACATAGAAGTATTTATCTTTTTCAACATATCATCACATTTGCGAATCATAGAGAACATGTGATTGACTAACATGTGTAAGTATCCCACCTTTTCAGTTGTTTTCGCTGACTCTTTCACTGCAGACATTTTGTTAGCCCTATGGGCATATAGCACTGTGCTTCATACTCCTTGAGTTCCACCCCATTTCTGTTAACCTTGTGTTTAAGGTTATGCATTCTTTCCTGTAAGATACATAAAGTTTTTCTTAGTATATTTTTGTTATCTTGATGATTTTAATTTTTAGTTTTTCTACATGTTCTTGGTTTATGAACCAATAATAATTTCAGTATCTATATAGATGATATACACACAACAATAGATAAACTTCATTCATATTATCCAGATTACAACTCTGTGATGTTATATACTTACATCTGTGTATATTGTAAAAATTAGTATTTCAAAAACAAGCACAAGAGACCTTTTTTGTTTGCTTTTAAAGACATTGATTACTTTTAACATAGCATTACTTTACAGCAAAGAAACTGATGGCTTCATGAAAAAACATAGCCAAACCTTTTACCTTCTTCTTTGTGTGGAAACAAAATAAATGTAAAGTTCAAACATATATCCTACCAAGAACTTCAACTGTTATTACCATAGTTATAGCAGGATTTAATTTGTGTTGTTTGTCTCCCACAGACTAAGAGTTTTCTGACAGATATAGGCAAAGTTAAACAAGGACTACATGCTAAGAAATAAAAGAAGATTAAATGAACAAAAATAGAATAAAATGTATGTCTGATGATCGTCTGTTCCTCCACAAAACACTGAAGTGTTATCATTATCACCTTCTGCAACCAGAAATTGTTAGCTGCAACCAAGATGAAAAAGGGTGGAAAAGCACTATTGGGCTTCACACAATGTCCCAGGTAAGCCAGAGAAGTGGGAAAAAATTACCTATAGATACAGTCAGGAGACATAGCTGTTTTGTCTGACAGATACTCTCAATTTCTCAGGTTTTTAATAAGAAGAGACTTCTCATTATTTGTAATGAAAGGAAGGCTTCCTTGGAATATACAAAAAATCTATACTGAGAAGTTGTTAAAGTAAATTGCTGTTGATTTAATGTAATACAGCCACAGCATAGTGTAAGTATCCCTATTATCTCTATCACGGATTTTCACAATAAGCTATTGAAAGGAGTAAGCCATGAATGCTGAAAATACAATGTGAATAACTCCGCTGTCTTTGCCTAGACACAGACCAGGAAAATATTTACTTTTCTAAAAACCTTTGTGTTGGTATAGGTCGCAAAATGCGTGTTTGCTTTAGACTCAAATCTAGCCTTCTGAGGTGGGTTTGTAAAGAAAACAGTTTTCCACTATCTAACAATTTCTGTGTGTTCTACTCTCACTATCCACTTCTCTGCAAGTGCTGTTCACCTATAGTGTTCATTACGAAGAGACCTGGCCAAAGCCTTTTTCTGAAGAGGGCTAGGGGTTAGAAAAAAGATGCGTCCAGAACTTCAGACAAAGCTGTGTGTATTGTATCTTGACACAAAGGTAAAGTTCATTGTATCTTGACTCAGAGGTAAAGTTCAGTTGTTTATTTCCTTAAATCTAGTGATTCAGTAATAGCACTTAAATATATTTTAAATTCTATCATTGCAAGGAAAAGGGTTACAAATTTTTATTTTAAAGGAAGGTTGCATATTGCCTTTACAGAACCGCTTTTAAAGCACAGCAGTGCTGAATCATGGTAACCAAATCCTAGAATTATTTTGTTCATTCAACTCATGGAAACAATGTGGAAACTACTGACAAATTAATATTCTTACATGTAACTGGTTTGTGATTGTTCATTCTTGTCCCACCGAGATTTTCTTATTTCACAAAATAAGATTGTTTTCTTTTTCCTAAAGAAATGAATATGAGGTGCTCCTACACAGGCTAATGTAGGACTGCTTTTCTGTTCCAAAGAAGAAATACTTCACTGCTAAATCTGAAATGAAATAGTTAAATACTTACTTTGACTTGAGTTAGTCCACAGCCATTTTGCATGTGCAAGCAAAGATAAGGGGAGCGATCCTCCTTGCACCCAGCACTGCATTAAACATAGCTGCTTTATAGCTCTCTGTAAGTTTTAGAGTTTGTTTCTCCATGTCAATTCTTGCTTAAAATACAAAGCCACAAGCATGGTTTGGGCTAGTAGACACCTATCATTGACATGCGTAGAAAGATGAACCCCCTGTTTAGACATGGGGGATGCTGCTGATATTTTTTTCATAGTTCTCAATTGAGCTGTGTTCTGCCTTGCAAACCTGTATTTCTTCAACCTTTCCCTTTCTCTGTCAAGTAGATGGAAAGGAAACCATCCTTCCCCTCACTTCACTCACCGTGTGTTTCTTTCTTGGCACATTGTGTTACGAGTGTCAGGCCATCCCAGAAAGCACTGAAAAGAAAGCATAGAGGAGCAAGGAATTGAGTTTCTCTGACTTTCAGTTACCAGAGGTAATTCACAGCCAGGCTGTCATTTGATGGCCAGAAATCTTCTTCCCAGCATTGTTGCTCAGTCAAAATCCATTAAGGACAAATGGCACCAGCCTGAAACTGGGCTTTCAAGCAGGTGAATATTCTCATTCCATCAGTTTGCTCCAAGAGACAGTGAGGCACCCCTGTTACATCTTGGGTTGCTGTCCCTTATTCCAAATTGCATGATTAGACTGATATGAAAAAAACCTTCTAGTTCTCAGGAGACAACTTTTAGTAGAGGAAGAGATTCTAACACTAACAACTGCTCTGTGCTTATGTATGGAGGTGTTATAAAATGAAATTGATTACTTGGAGAGAGAAAGGAGACGTAAGCCTGTTCTTCATGCACCGACGCCTCAAAGCTCATCTCTGTTGCTTCTCCTCATAATCCCTGCAACAGGAGAGAAGTCTTCAAGTCTTCCGTGGCCGCCTTCTGAGTGACGGAAACCTCTACGCATTCTAGTTCTTTCTAGTTTAGAAGCAGAGACCTCAGAGATGATAAAAGAATAAAGGGTGGGGTGACATGTCCTGACTCTAGGTTCCAGGTTCAGAACAGTAGCAGGGGAGCAAAGGAAGACTGGGAAATGTGTGGGAAACATCCTGCAGACTGTTATTTGCACTTGCTGCATGTGTGGGCAGCCTCCCACTATGCCTTATGTTAGACACTGAATAGAACGATGTTTTTAATTCAGCTTTCACAGGACTGGTCTTCTCTAGAAAGGCTGGGCATGCACAACAGCAGGATGCTACATATGGATGTTAGAGAGACTTTGGAAAGAAATCTCATGTCTTCTGGAAGACAGAGGGATAAAGAACAGGAGGAGAGATATGTAACAGGTGGAAAGAGGAGGACTCTAGATTAAGTTAGGGCAAGTGGAATCAGTGTAAGTGCAGATGATGTAATGAATAATCCCTTCCTCTTGGAACCAAATCCACAAAACTATTAATACAGCATAAGGTGGGAAGAGATCTGGGAAATGTTCATTTTTACTAGAACTATGTGAGTAAGAAACATTACTGATTTGCTTTCTGTAGGTTGTAAAGGGCATGTCATCCAAACAGTATCACATGCAGCCCTGATGTACCTTAACACTTGAGACATGCAGCAACGGCTGACAATAAAGGTAAGAACTGTCATTCAATGTATATCAATTCAGGGTGTCTGGCATCTCAAAAATCTTGGGCATCATAAACATGGCTGATGTGTCTAATGCTGATAGGATGTGATTGTGAGACCTTAAATTATAGTGAGCAGTGGTCTCTTCTTTCAGTTGCTTATACTAGTCATGCATTCTTTTCCATGGATGTTGGAAAGAATGTGTATCCTAAAGCTGAGAACAGCTGGGCACATTTCCCCATTGGAACATGATAATGTTGTCTTAGGTTTCAAATGGGTGACCAGAAATAACCAGACCTAGAGCTAACTCCTGAACTTGGTTATATTAAAATTAGTAGTTCACTGTTGATGACCCCAGAATTTGGAAGATGAAATGGTACTATCAGTAAACATTAATACTTCAATTCCTCTCAACCACGACTATGAAGTCACAGCAGATACGATATTCAGAGATGCCTCAGAAATGTAAAGTAGGTATGTGACTGAAGCTGTGAGTACCCAAAAATATCCTTTTTAGGACATCCATTGGAAGAGATCTGGGAGAACACTGTAAATGTAGATATGGATCTCTGTGTTGCAGTTAAGTGCTACAATCTAGTTCTGAAATACACCAGTTTTCCGATAAGAGTCATCATTGAGCACCAACAGTAGGCTATGACACAATGGAAGGTGAGCAAGGAGCTCACCACAACAGAAACTGAGGTGAAATGCATTCAAAAAATGAGGGAACTCATGTTGCTTGAAAACACAGCTGAGGCTAAAAGAAGACTAACACCTGGTAGCAGAAAAAATGCAGCAGTTTTTGCCCAGATCAGGATTGCAACACATTACCTAAATAAACCACAATAGCTCAAATGATATATTGAAATTATATAATTCCATGCTTAATATGATAACTAGAATTAAGAAAAGAGCACTTAAAAGTTTGGAACTGCTAGGCTGGAACAAGAATGATCATTTATTAAGCATAGTAATTTTTCTTCATGAGCAATGAATCTTGAAAACCACAGTGGTTTGTCAAAATAATTACATTCCATTTGCTTTTCAGATATAAATGCCTACACGTCTTGCCAAAGTAATCTTTGCTTGCTACTCTGAAGCCTGAACTTTTATACCTGCACTTTCTAAAACACTTTTTTTTCATTTATGACATAAGGCAAAAAAAAAATTGTTTTATTCATGCTGATTATAACCTTCAACATTATTCACACTGATCCTACTAAGAGAATTAGTTTTTCAGAATCAGGTTCACATGTAACACAGGGATAAACCAAAGCTTTATTTTTGACAGTGCTAATTTGAATTTGATTTGCTTTCATCTGGTTTATCAACAATTCAGGCTACTAGATTCCATGATTATAAAATGCAATAGATCTGATGATTTCAGGTGACATACTAGTATCAGTCTTATTTTGTAATTCCACTATAATTCTGCATACATTTTTCTTAGATTTCTTATTTCCTTTATTGATAGTAATAGTGGCAGTTAATCAAAAAGGATTTTTGCTATGCTTTGCAAAACCTCTGTGATTTCTGCTGTGACACTTCAGTGCAGATCAAGAGCCTTTGTTCAGTACTGTAACAGCACTTCACACAAAGCCCCCTCCCCCAAATCCCGGTGTCAAACCACACTGAAGAAAGCCTTGAAACTAGCTAATTGTACTGACACATAGTTAGTCTGAACTTACCTCATAGAAAAAGGCAATATCTTTTCTCAGTCGCTGTCAAGGCTCTAAGTGCAGCCTGCCGCACACCTTCCTAGACAGTAGGCTGCCTGTGCTCAAGGCTAGCTCTGACATGATGCAGACATGTAACCTTGGGTCAGGTGGTGGTGACAGTGCTGTGTGAGCCGGAAGACGCTTTCCTGGTTACTACACAAGGGAGAAAAGGTATGTTGAATGTCTTCCCAGTAAACCTCTGATTCTACCCATAATTTTTAAGCCCAAGTGAGAATAAACTTTCCCAATAGGAACATCTGCCTGCTTGAAGGATGCTTTTTCTTGCTCCTTGAAATCCAATCCCAGTCCCAAAATCGTAACTCATATTTTGTTTGAAAAAGGCTTGGTAATGACAAATAAAAGCATCCAACATTCACATCCAAATTCCAAATTTATAAGAATCCAAAATTTTATTGAACATGTTATTTTATTTACTGGTTTTTTTTAAAATTATTCTTCTAGATGCACCTAGATCAAGCTTTCCTCTGCAATCAATATGCCTATAAATTAACACTTTGTTTTAAAATTAAGATACTATTCACAGGAAATCACTTACCTCCAGGAAGTGGAGCTTCAAAGAAAATATTTTGAGACTTCCAATAATGTGTAAGCTGCCTGAACAGCTCTTGCTGAGGGTTAAAGCTAGCATAGACTGTACCGCATGAGTATAGCACTGGCTATTGACAGTACTTGGCATACAATCCAAGAGACTATATTCTTCAATAAGCTACTACGTCGTCAAATAGATAAATGAAAAATCCTTCAAATATCTTAGCTGTTAAAAATGTACTTTTCCAAAATTCCCGATTTCTCTTTTTTAAATTTTTTTTCTCCTTCTTGCTCATCTTACCCCTCTTCATTCATAAGGTCTACAAGATGAAGTTTTGTCTCTCATTAAAGCTATATCTTATTTGCCTCCTGTCATCATGCTGGAAAACACTCTCTGTACCAAGTAATGTAAATGGTTTCATATCTATATTATTTACGATTCAAGTCCTTTTGGGGAAGGATCCACAGCCATTCCAGCACAATGCAATGGCAGGAGAGCATCGTGATTAAAGGGCTGCCTCATTGTCCCCTGCACCTCAACAACTTGGCCTTCTATCCATGGAAGGCAGTGGTGACCTATTCCCTAATCCCTACCCCTAATCCTTAATTTGCGGATTTCCTAGGTTTCCTGAGACATACTTGGAGAACCATAGTAGGCTGAGCCTGCTCAAGTCACTTTTCTACTGTACACAGAGTTGAATCCTTATGCATGTTATCCTATCAGGGTTAGGGAACAGCATGTGTAAGATTGCTCCACAAGGAGAGGCAAACCTCAAGCTGAGGACAACACCAAAGCAGGGAGAGTACGGCCTTACTGACAAGATCCAAGTATCTGAAGAAAGAAAGCAGATCAGGTCTGGTGACTGTAGCCAGAGTTGGACACAGTCCAGTGATTACCAAAGAAGTCTGTAGCACTGAAACAGGTTTGGGGACCAGGCCAGAGAGCCAAATCTTCAGGTCAGAATCAGGGAAGCACGAGCAGCCATACCTGCAGCATGACCCAAGCACAGAACTACGATAAGAACCTGCTCTTAAACCCTGCTCCCATAAGAAATGAGGGAAGGCTCCATAAAGAGGCTTCCCATAGCTCTCCTCAAGGCCTTCACCACGTGAGATGGCGTCCTGAGATAGGCAGCCAGATTCAATCCATTTTGGAGTGGAGAACCCATTTTATGTTAACTTGGAGACTAAGAAGCTGAATTGACTTCACAGTGTTGTTGCATTCTGTATGTAAGTATGTCCTCCAAAACAGGACATTTTAAGTATTACTTCAATAACCTCTAGTATCCTCTCTAGCAGTAAGGAATCAGTAATATCCTCTTGGAGATTTCCAATATAATTTGTGTTTTAACATATTGAATTGCTTTTTATTTATTTGTCTTTAATAATCTGAACCAGGAAGCGCTATGTGATTTCATAAACAATAGACTAATCTTGAAAAGTCCCTGGTGAGATTTTAAGTTTGTAGTAGAAGAAAATCAAAATGTGGAGCTAGGAGACAGTTTCCTGCACTAATTTATCAGTTTCCTAAAGTCTGGAATTACAGGTAATTTTCAAACAACTTGAATTTTTTTTCCAATTCCCATCAAGTAAATTTCATACCAATGGTGTTGCTAAAACTTTTAATAGTATCTCTAGTGTTTCTCAGAGATATATCTCATTCATTTACATACACTAACAGATATAACTTTCATTAAAATGTTGTATTTAACATATAGCAAGTGGGCGTATATATATATCAGCAGAAAATTAAAACCATATATAGCAACTCTTAGAAGCATATTTATATGTACACATTTAATATTGTGATTTTAGTGTTATATTTAATGTTATTAAAGCATAAAACATGTTTTTAATATTCATTTCCTATGTATTTTAAGATTTTATTGAGTCTAATATTCCAAACACAGCAGTTTATGTCAAATACCTCATTATCCATTTGTAAAAACAAGTCTCTTATAAATGCAGTAATTGGATAAGAAGATGTAAAAAACAATTTTGAAAACTAGTTATAAAGGGAATGGTTTGCAATACATTAACTATAATCTGCCAAGGAAAATTATTTTTTCTACCTCTTTCAATTTATGTGTCCGCATTTTCTTACAATATCATTCACAATTTATAAAGCAAAGAATCATATTCTTTGAGCAACAGTGAGCATACTATAAAAACGTCATAGAAACCACAGACAGAAATATTGGTTGGATGAGATCTTTGGAGGTCCATTAGTCCAACCTCCTGCCTGATGCAGCCAATCTGCCGACTTCATATCAGGTCAGCCATGGCTCTGTCCAGCTTTTGTTAGTCCTCGAGTTTCTCCAATTCTGAACTACAGCTCTACCATCTGTTGTGTCAAACACTTCAACTAGTCTAATGTCACCTGGAAATCTGTTTTGATGAAAGAATTAAGCATTACGTGCTCCATTTACAATTCCTTAGTTATTTTGCTACCAGATGCCATTTGGATGTCAAGCCATCGATTACTGCATTTTGAGTCTGCCAAACCAGCCCATTCTCAGTCCATCTATCCGTAGATTCATCCAGCTCGTATGTCTTCAGGTTCCCAATGACAACCCTGTAGGACATGATGTCAAAATTCTTACTAAAGGAAAGTATATTCAACAAATATGTTCAAATGTCAACAAATGTGAGCAAAGTACCTGCATTTGCCTAGGGCATATAGTCATACTTCATTTTGTTGTTCTGATATGTGTCAAGCCATTCCTTACTATTCACAAACCAAAAAAAAGTTAGTGCCTGAAATTCAAACAAACGCACGAGGAGCAAATGAACTCTCCATAAGCCAGTTACACATGGCAAAGAAATCAAATAATGCTATCTCAACATCTTTGGAAGAATAACCTGAAAAGCCAAAAAACCTCATGTATGAGATAAAATATACAGAATTTTATTGCCTAGATTAAACTCAAAACACATTTCTTCTCATTTTTTTCTCATTTCTTACATGAAGAAGTAGATTTTAGAGCAAGTTCTAGAAGTCTACAACCTTGGACAGAGGAGGAGAAACAAAATGAAGAGCCTTCTGTTCTTCCGAACATTCAGTCACCAGCTTCATATAAAATAAACCTAGGAATATATCTTGTTTATCTTAGTCAAGCTGTCAAGCTAAATCTTGATGAGAGATGATCTGTAAGACATTCAGTTTCTTGCCTAGAAAGATAGAAACAAGATTGTTTCATTAACAGAATTACTTCCCATGTGCCTGTTTCTTCCTATATTTAATTGGTTCTGTGTAGAAGTGGCATTATTTTTGATGTTTAGAACAGACAGGTTATGCTTTTGTGCTGTGTGCACAGTTCTGTTGGATGGACAAGTATACCAATAATGAAAGATTTAGAGTTCCTACTTCAGACTAGGTTTTATTGACTGAAATAATCTTCCCGCCAACAGTGATATAGTCCATCTATCAATAAAGATTGTGTAATTGGATGTTTATTTAAATTAAATATGCTTGTTTAATCTGGCCATTTTAAATTTTATTTTAAAAATATTATAATCTTGTAAAATAAATAATTTACCAATTACACCAAGTCAAAATTTCTCTTTGAGGATGGACATACACATTAGAAACATCCCTTAATTTTACACTTTAAGATAGCTAAAAAGAAAGTATGCTATCAGTACAAAAGATGACAGATTTTTTTGTAAATGTACACAAATGCATTTGCTAGAAAGTACACAATATGCTGTTCTCTTTAAAAGAGCATTGCATTCAAAATTATTTCTTTTATATATATCCAGTCTCTAGATTTTCACATTTTTAACTCCAGAAATAGGAACTAAACCTCAAGTGAGTCAAAAAACATCTATACAGTGACTACTTCTACAACCCCAGTTTTGAGGCTCTGGATGAAGTCTGGAGGCTTCTTTATTAAATGGAAATCCATGCTACAGCTTAAGGGAAGCAGTTCACTTTTGGCCATGTGTACATCTAAATACGTAATCTGACAAAAGTCTGACCTTCACTACTCTTTTACAATATTCTCCATGTTTTCCTAGTGAACAAGTCTTCAAAGACTTATTTGGAGGAATTCCATGGGATAGGTCTCTAGAACGAAGGGATGTCCAAGAGAGCTGGGCAATCTTCAAGCACTTCCTGCTCCAGGCTCTTCTTATTCCAGGCTCAAAATTGGTTCATCCCTAAGAGATCAAGCAAAGGAGGCCAGAGGCCTGCATGGATAAGCAAGGAGCTTCTGGAAAAACCTCAGCTGGAAGGAAGAAATTTATAGAGGATGGAAAAAGGGACCAGCCACTTCGAAGAAACACGGGAGTGCTGTCAGAGTATGTAGGGATGGAACAAGGAAGGCAACTGGAATTAAATCTGGCAAAGGATGTCAAGAACAAGAAAGGCTTCTTCAAGCACATCAGCAGCAAATGAAGACTAAGGAAAATGTGGGCCCACTGTTGAATGAGTCGGATGCCCATGTGACAGAGGATGCAGTGAAAGCAGAGTTACTGAATGCCTTCTTTGCTTCAGTCTTTACTGTTGAGGCTCTCATGAATCCCAGACCGTGGAGGAAAAAGAGAAAGTCTGGAAAAAGGAAGGCTGTCCCATGGTCAAGGAGGATCTGATTAGAGATCATCTAGGCAAACTGGACACTCACAAATCCATGGGCTCTGATGGGAGGCACCTATGAGTGTTGGGGGAGCTGGCAGATGTTACTGCTAAACAGCTCTCCACCACCTTTGAAAGATCATGGAGAACAGAAGAGGTGCCTGAGGACTGGAGAAAAGCTAATATCACTCCAGTCTTCAAAAAGGGCAGGACGGAGGACCCAGGAAACTACAGGCCAGTTAGTTTTGCCCTCCGTCCCCAGAAAGGTGATGGAACAGTTCATCCTGGATGCCCTCTCCAAGCATCTGGAAGCAAAGAAAGTTATTGGGAGTAGTCAGTATGGGTTACTGTGCAACCTTCTCGAGGTGATTCTGCTTTAGCACAGGGGTGGACTAGATGATCTCCAGAGGTCCCTTCCAACTCCGACTATTCTGTGATTCTGTGAAGTATACAGATAGATTTTTTTGTCAAAATAGTTAAGAATAAATTTAATATCTGTCACATTGTAGGGCAGCTCCACAAAAGAATTCTTTAAAGAAGATCCCTTGCTTGTCCATTTTGTTTGGGAGTAAATCTGCTGAGAAAAACTCAGTAGTAGTTTAAGGGTTTCAAGACTTTGTTTTCCTTCCTTCCTTCCTTCCTTCTTTTCTAGTTGGTTACAAACTTTTCTATTCTAAGTCAAAATTGTCATCAGCTTCAACTATATTATGATATAGAGTTCTAAAAACCTTGATCGAGAAAAACGCCAAATATTTTCCCTTAGTGTATCAACCAGCATTACACCTGACTCGTAAGATGTAATCATGTGTGTAACTTTAACCATGTAAGTCAATATCTCACTGATTCTAGCACTTCATATAATTTTAGCTGTCTCCATGAATATGCAGGTGAAGAATGATATTTCTCTAAATGCTTTGCTAGACTAATGCCCATTTTGATTCCTTGATGTCAGTGGGAGGAGTCTGGACTGTGTTGCCTTTTGGACAGTTGTGCTGCTTTTGATTGGAGTAGAATTAATTTTCTTCATAGTAGCTAGTACAGGGCTATGTGTGGGGCTAGTGCCTGAAACAGTGTTGATAATACAGAGATGTTTTTGTTATTGCTGAGCAGCACTTAGACACAATCAAGACATTTTGTGCTTTTCACACCATCCCACCAGCAAGTAGGCTAGGGGTACAGAAGAGGTTGGAAGGGTAAACTGCTGGGACAGCTGACCCCAGCTGTCATCATATGACATCATGCTCTGCATCTAACGTTAGGGGAAGGAAAAACTGAGGCATGTTCGGAGTGATGGTGTTTTGTCTTCCCAAGTAACTGTCATGTATGACGGAGCCCTGATTTCCTGGAGATGGCTGAACACTTGCCTGCAAATGGGAAGCAATCATAGAGTCATCTGGTTGGAAAAGACCTCTGAGATCACTGAGTCCAACCATACCTGTCCACTTGGTAAAACATGTCCCTAAGAAACTCATCTACCCATCTTCTAAACATGAATGGCGACTCAATCACCGCCCTGGGCAGCTGTGTCAGTGCCTGACAACCCTTTCAGTGAAGACATTTTTCCTAATGTCTAGTCTAAACCTTGTGCAACTTGCAGCTACTTCCTCTCATCCTATCAACTGTCACTTGCAAGACGAGCCCAGCACCCATCCCATTACAACCTCCTTTCAGGTAGTTGTAGACAGTGATGAGATCTCCTCTCAGCCTCCTCTTCTCCAAGCTAAACAACCCTAATTCCCTCAGCTGCTCCTCTTAGGAATTGTTCTCCAGCCCCCTTTCCAGCCTTGTTGCCCTTCTCTGGACGCGCTCCAGCCCCTCCATGTCCTTCTTGTAGTGAGGGGCCCAAAACCGAACACAGTACTCGAGGTGCGGCCTCACCAGTGCTGAGTACAGGGGCACAATCACCTCCCTGCTTGTGCTGGCCACTCTGTGTCTGATACAGGCCAAGATGCCATTGGCCCTCTTGGCCACCTGGGCCACTGCTGGCTCATGTTCAACCGGCTGTCAACCAACCCCCAAAGATCTTTCTCTGTCAGGCAGCTCTCCAGCCACTCTTCCCCAAGCCTGTAATGCTGCATGGGGTTGTGTCCAAAGTGCAGGACTTGGCACTTGGCCTTGTTGAACCTCATCCCGTTGGTGTCAGCCCATCGATCCAGCCTGTCCAGATCTCTCTGCAGAGCCTCCCTTCCTTCAAGCAGATCCACACTTGCACCCAGCTTGGTGTCATCAGCAAACTTACTAAGGGTGCACTCAATGCCTTCATCGAGATCATTGATGAAGTTGTTAAACAAGACTGGACTGAGCACAGAACCCTGGGGAACACCACTCGTGACCGGTTTCCAACTGGATTTGACTCTATTTACCACAACCCTTTGGGCCTGGCTATCCAGCCAGTTTATTAACCCCACAGAGCGTGTGCCTGTCCACACCAACAGAATTCTGTTCTCAAACAGAATGCTGTTAGAAACAGCGTCAAATACTTTTCCGAAGTCCAGGTACACCATATCCACAGCCTTTCCCTCATCCATTAAACGGGTTACCTTGTCATAGGAGGAGATCAAATTGGTCTGGCAGGACCTGCCTTTGGCAAAGTCATTTTGGCTGGGCCTGATCATCCGATTGTCCTGTTCAGGATGATCTGCTCCTTGATTTCCTTGGTTCATTTTGCTTGCATGTGCGACTTTTGAGTTTTGTCACTTTTACTCTCCCATTCCACAGAGAGGAGTGTGGGGGGACTAAGTGAGTGGCTGGATGGTGCTTAGTTGCTGGCTAAGGTTAAAACATGATAATAGTCTGTATGGCTATCCTCCTCAGGGCCATGATACTTCACAGTTAATCAGTTCTGGTTTTCTAACTCCTAGAAATATTCACAACACATTTTTCTTTCATAAATGATATCAATGAGTGTCTCAGAAGAAAATCAACTTTGTTTAGAAATGTATTGGGAGTGAAGAAAGCATAATAAATCTTAAACAGAGGAGCTAAAAATTCAGACTTTACGAGATAAAGTAGTATGGCCTTCAGATCTACAGGAGATTATCAAGAACTCTTGCATATTAACTGACAATGACCTAACACAGGGTTGTCAATGGGCAAAGAATGGCCCTCCACCTTGTTTGATCAGGCCCAGCACCTTATTTCTACCTGGTGGTATTTCCATTATAAAAGAAAGAAATTTAATGGCTATATTTTGAGGATATAGATTGGTAATAATCTAGTGAACTGATCCTTGCTTTCAGATTACTGCATCAAACTGCTTTTGCGAGTCTTTGGGTGTGACGTCATTGCAAAGAAGAATATCACCTAAGCAACCCTATAATGCTAAAAAGCTTAGAGCTGAACGTGTAGAAGGAAACAGATGGGACAGTATCTGGAAATTTTATTTGTCAGATATCGTCCATATGTTTCTCTCCCTGTCTGCATGTTTTGCAGTAATATCCATTTTTAGGAAGGCAAGTCAATATTCTATGGAATTGATTTAATCTTCTGTTTTATTATTATTTAATTTTTATTTTTTACAATTCATTAGCGGCTGGCAGGGAAACATAAAACCCACACTGATGATTCAGCTACACAATCCTCATCTTCATTCCAGGAGAGGCAAAGCTATACTTCAGGGCAAAATTAGTAGATGTTAACTCTTCTTATAAATCAGTTCTAACAATTTTGGCAGTTTCTCACATGCAACAGACTTCCTAAATAAATGAATGATAGAAACTATTTTTAAATGCATTCCAAAACTGAAAGGATTATGTGTCATTTCAGAATACGTTCTGGTCCTTTTGCAGTGAGTAGCAACCAAAATCAGTAAGTCTTTTCTGGCAGCTATCCGATTCTCTGAAAACAGAGCCACAAAATGCTTTGCAACAGGTATATTATTTATGGAGAGTACATAAATACTTTGGTTGTAAAAAGTAATTATGGGCTGAGCAACTCTATTTGCTTTATGCTTCATGTTCTTAGCTAAACATAAGCTAACATAATGTTGCTGCCATTGCCCTCCAAATTGTTTCTTTCTCATAGGACCAAAATGAAAAGAAAAGTCACTTAAAATGCCAGCATAGTCAGAAAGGGAAAGGCTTAAAAAGAAGTTATTAGAAGCCAAGACAAAAATGAGTTGTGCTTACGAATCGCACATGGAATCCAGTATCCGGCAATGCTGTGACTCCTATCTGATCCTTATGCATAAGTACCAACAGTAGATAGACGAGCATTTATATTTGTAAGAGTTAATAAAAATAATGGTAGTAGGTGGGTTGGGTGCATGAGATTCATAGTCTAATTACATGGATGATGAGCTAGGCAAAATGGAGGTTTTGAAACAAAATTAGCTCCATTCTGAAATGAAGTCCGAATAAATTCTTCTTGAACACGGGTGATCATGATTCCCTATGATATCCTAGGTGGGATGCAACAGTACAACTGTAGTAATTTTCATATGTTCAGTGAAAATATTTTATGTGGTCCTAGGCCTTATGTATACAAGGTACTACCTGCTTATTTCACAGCTGCATCACTCCGGTGATTCAAAAATGCCTCATGAGTCACTGACTTCCACCCAGGATTTTGAGGTTATATTCTCTACTGTTAATTCTCTTAAGAAACTGTCATTGTTAACACATGCATGACCCTGGATCTCATAGTATTCAGTATCTTCTAATTTTCTATATTTCAGTCACTGAGAATAAAAATTGTATAAATTCACAATGTATATATGTATATATAAATA
>VWPV01007497.1:0-91622 GCA_013389885.1 Geococcyx californianus | reverse complement strand
AAAAACCTTAACTAATTAAGTTCCATCCCCGCTCCTTTTAGTGCAGTTATACTTAGGGACAGCAGGACATGGTGTTGCCCTCTCCTTGTCCTTTTGTCTGAAAGCATTGGGGGGGGCAGGTAGAGGTGAGTAGGGTGTAGGGTAACAGCTCCTCTGCAGGTGACATTGACTCCTGAGTAGTCTGCAGCAAATCCAGGTAGTGATGATCTCTCTCTCCCCAAAAGGCAGCAAACCCCCTATGCTGTCAAAGGAGAGAAAAACTCCCCAAAAGATTTCTTGTTCTGAGATTTTCTGCAATTATATCAGTTGATCTAACATGAGATAGTACTTTTCCCTCCCCGTCCTAACATACATGTGTCACTTCATGCACAGTATTATAAGCAACTCTAACCCAGTCAGAAACAATTCATTTCTGGGAACAGAAAATATTACAACATTAGCCAAGGAAAGAAAGAGTAGAAATACACAAAGTTCTGTTGTTTCTGTTTCTGGATGGACAACTTCTTTTTTCTACATCTTTTAACGTGTCTTCAAGAGACAGTCAAGTTGGACAATCATAGAATCACTGAGTTGGAAGAGACCTCTGAGATCACTGAGTCCAGCTGTGCCTGTCTCCCTACTAAAACATGTCCCTCAGAAACTCACCTATCCATTTCTTAAACACCTCCAGAGGTGGTGACTCCACCAACTCCCTGGGCAGCTGTGCCAATCCCTGACAACTCTTTCAGTCAAGAAATTCTTCCTAATGTTCAGTTTAAACCTCCCCTGGTGCAACTTGTGGCCATTTCCTCTTGTCCTATCGTTTGTCACTTGGGAGAAGAGACCAGCACTCACCCCACCACAACCTCCTTTCAGGCAGTTGTAGACAGTGATGAGGTCTCCTCTCAGCCTCCTCTTCTCTAAGCTAAACAACCCTAATTCCCTCAGTCTCTCCTCGTAGGGCTCATTCTCCAGCCCCCTCACCAGCCTTGTTACCCTTCTCTGGACGCGCTCCAGCCCCTCAATGTCCTTCCTNCCCAGCTGCCACCTGTAGGATAAATCACTTATTAAGTATAGCAGCTGTTAAGTAAAGAAAGCTATATAATAGTCTGTAGCCTTACAAACTTCGGAAATATTGTAGGTCCCTTTGGAGTTGTTCTCTGATCATGCAATGCATCAAAAGACACATCATTGATGTAATTATTCTAATAACTGAAATTCTTGAAAAATACAGCCAATACTGATAGCTTTGAGATGCAGCAGACTCCAGATACACACAAAAATAATCTTCATTAGTACAGTCACATTCATGTTCTGTAACAATTTAAAAAGGCATTTGTACACAACATTATTAACGGGATCTGCTCAAGAAGCAAGTAGGTGCCCAGAACACACGCACAAAATGCAGTGATGAAGGGGATTCACATACATGGCAGGAATTGATCTGGACAAGTTGAATCAATGTACTAAGGCCAATTGTATGAGGTTCAACAAGGCTTAGCCAGGTCCTGAGGTTGGGTCACAATAACCCCAGGCAATGCTACAGGCTTGGGTAAGAGTGGCTGGAAAGCTGCCTGGCAGAAAAGGACCTGTGGATGTTGGTCAACAACCAGCTGACCATGAGCCAGTACTGTGTCCAGGTAGACAAGAAGGCCAGCAGCATCCTGGCTTGGATCAGAAATAGTGTGGCGAGCAGGAGTAGGGAAGGGATTGTCCCCCTGTAATTGGTACTGGCGAGGCTGCACCTTGAATACTGTGTTCAGTTTTTGGACACTTACTCGGGAATTTTGTTATTTTATCTCCTTTCTCTACCCAGAAACCATAATATGTCACCAAGAAAGGAAACACTACCCAAAAATAAACAGGAGAAATATACACCTAAGGTAGTCAGTAAAATATGATACTCCAGGTCAGCATTAGAAGTGAAACACAACACCACTGTGTCTACATTACTCTATATTCTGTCTCTGAACATGAGAATCATGGCTGTCAGACTAAACATGATCAGACATAACTCAAAAAATCTCTGCAGCTTCACTAGGAGTTAAGACAGGTACGAAGCCTCTAGCTCGAAGAATTCACTTCTTAGGTAATACTACATTGCCATGCAAAATACAGAAACAAATAGCCCTTAATAATTCCCTCAGGAAAGAAAGAAAAAAAAAAGGTAGGGTCTTCTGTGCAACAGTTTCTCATTGCTCGACTGACACATTTCATGCGAATGCTGATGTTCAATTGGGAAGAAAGCTATTTCTTTAAATGCAAGTATTAGGAGGCAGTGTTTTCATGTCACACTGCATTGGCCAATCTGCCAGGAGAGCTGGTTTCCAGAAAATCAGATCCATACAGATTTTTTCTTAAATTATGCAGCTCTCAAAATGCTAACAGATACTTAATTTGAGTTTCTCTTTTCTTTTCCTTATTTGCTTTTTAACCCTGTACACCCATGTGTAGGATTCTCATGGTTTTCCAGCTAATGCAGACCCTTGTCGGTGACAGATCTCCCGGCATTCTGCAGTTCATGTGAATGAGAGGCATGAGTTTCAAATCAATGTTTCAAAAGAACAGTTTTTCTCAGAGCATTATCCTGTAAGGGGTCTCTAAAGCAGCTTTCCCTCTGGGTTTCAGTAACCTCAACTAAAGCAAAAATCCAATAGTTCAGCTTGTGATAGGAGAAACACCACCGTTTTGGACAAGCCTTTTAAATAAAACCTGCAAGTGAACCTCACATGACTCTAGATCAGGACTTTCCATTGACCAAGAGCTCTGTTCCGTCACATCCAATTTCCACAATCCTACCTAGAAAGATTTAGAGGGCATTTGTGGCTTGACTGTGGCTTAACCCTTGAGTCTGACTCAGAAGCCAAGAATTTCTCTTCTCCATTTCCATTTCCTGCCTGATTTTGGCAGGCCAGCATGGAGTCCCTACAGAACAAGATCCACATATATCATGTGCTTCTATCCTGACCACTTAAAATTTTACTTTTCCTTCAGGGGTTCTCCTGCCTCCCTTCAGAGTAAAGCCTATTCAATAACTATATGGTTCAGGTAGGGCGGGTCGTCTGCTTTTTAAAAAATAAAAAGCAATTCTAGACAAAGAGTAATTTTATACAGCTATCATCATGAGTCAGCGGAGAAGGGTTACAGAAACTTCCAGTGTTCACAAGCAGCGTGGGCTGGTTTTTAGTGGCACAACTACTCAACAGCTCACTGCTTGCAGAGAAAGAAAAAAACCACAATCAGAGTTACTGAATCAGCTCAGAAAAAAAAGAAAAAACATTCTGAACTATCATCTACTTCCCTAGCCATCAGATATGCCAAACAGAAAAATGTTGCTCGGTTCCAGCTTCATGCCTTTGCTGATCTTCCACAACAAAAGAAAAAAAAAGGTTAGTTTTGTGCCAATCTGGAATGAAAGTCATTAGTATCTTTCATGTGAAAATGTTTAAGCATGAAACATTTGACACCACAGGAATAAAGACTGAGGAGGTTGTGTTAGAACACAATTAGTTTGTACCTTGCTTTTTTCCTAGTTATCAGCTGGTCCGTTTACCTACCGCAAAGGCTCCAGGCCTTTCCATTACCCAGAGGAAAAGACGCCCTTAAAGAAGGGGAATTTGCAACACTATCTACCAGCAGTTCGAGGGCCAGCAATGATGCACAACTGCCAGCCTTCTATTTCCAACTGTACCCAAAGAACAGGCATAACAGGCATACGAGCCTGGAACACTGCTTTTCCTTCATCTCAGTTTTCTGTATAAACAGATGGGAGCGTTCTCAGTTGATGTAAAATTGCAGGATCTCAAACGTCTGGGGTGTTTTTGTGTTAGCCAGTTCCTAGCCTTTTGTATGGTTCACCAGGGCTCTCAGTTTAGGGCCACAAGTACAAATAGCTCTGCTCCTAATAAAACTTGTTTTTCTGAGAGTATTTTAATGCTGGGAACTTTAAGAACTCAAAGTGCTTTAATAAATGTTAAATATTGGGTGTGTTTTCTAAGTGTGTAGGGAGTTGGTCCCAAAGTTTTTGATCCTGATTCCAGCAGGATCTGCTGAGCCCTAATGTATAATGTGGAATACAAGGTATCTGGGAACCACAATACAAACATCTTCCAGTTCAAGAAATTACTCTGAACGAGAAATATGGCTTCTTTATAGTTTTATCACTACTCCATTTGAATTTTCCGCTCTACTTACAGCAAAGCCTGCCAATGGACTCTTTCTTAAATTAGCACTGAACAAGCCCATAAGCGTAATAAACATGACTCAATATCACTGAAAATAACATTACGCTTCCTTTGTCCACAGACATTGTCTTCAGTGTGAAGGACATACCTAGGCATACATAGATACCTACAAATACCATTACTACCACTCACTCACCTCAGAAGCCAAATATTTTGATTTTGTTCTGTGAGCTCACCTTTGACAATGATCACAGGGCTAGAAGTGCTTCCAATTTAGAGTCAACATGCGCAGGCTGTTATCTTCCACTTGGAAAGATTTCACAAACATATTTATTATACAAAACCTGCCCGTTTGAAGCTTCACACTCATAAAGCCAGGGATGCAGCAAGGGCTGCATGGTTCTGACAGAAATATCACCTTAAGGTCTGCATGTGAGACCTGGGTCTTGCCACATATTTCCTTCTCACAAATTACTGCATGTTGTACTCCCCAGTTGTATTCAGCAGGACACTCAAAATGGGTTTTATGGATTTCAAAACACTTTGAACTGATTCTATGGCCTGGGTTTATGTGTTACCATTAAAGGTTATGCGCCTGCTTTGAGTTAAACCTGTGTAGAAAAGGCACTAAGATGTCACTTTTGCCATATCAAAAGATTCTAGGCAGCGAACAAATAATATTCAGTCCAGTTAAAGTTACAACAAATTCAGAGTGAGGTTTACAACCTCATTTCATAAAATGCTGTAAATTGAATGGATGCACCATAGTTTATTGAATAATTAAAAGTGTCCCTATGTGTTGGTCATTACTTAAATGCCAGAAATTACATTAGATAACTATTGATAATATTAACGTACCTCAAAATTTCACCTGAGGGCACATTCTTACATAGGATAACACAGGTCAAAGCTATCCTTTGGTTATATATGTCTGTATCTTTCTTATTTTTCTGCTCTTCCAATGACTAAGTCTACCTGGACTACCACATAACTCTCAAAAACTGGGCACTCCTATCCCATCTTGCAACATTCCCAAATATCTGCATCTTTAGAAGCTCTTAGTATGAGATCTTTCTTTGAGATCTTGCTCCTTGGTGCTTTTTTAAGAGGACATGATTGTCTCTGTATAAAACATGGCAGATAAACAGAGAGAAGAATTAAGTTGCTCAAGTGTTTTCCTGCAAATCCACAGCTATGCTTGGGAAAAGAATATCTGACTTGCCAATCTCCCATCCATTTAACGATAAGAAAAATAATAATTAGTTAATAGAAAGCTGAAGATTTAGGCATTATTTATTTCCTCTGTTGACTTAGGGCATAATCCTCCGCCAGCGGAAATTAATGGCAAATTCCCATCATGTTCAGCAAAAGCAAGATTAAATCCCTGGTTTCTTTCCTCCCACCAGCTTCCCTAGAGATGCTGACAAATCATGAAAGTTTAATGACTATGTTTCACTTAGAAATAATGGTGAAAAAAATGCACACAACAGTCATTGCATATTTCTTTTCCCATTCTTTGACCAGGGCTTGGATTTATACTTGGAAAACTCAACAGAAAAAACACCCACAGAAAAATCCAAGATGTAACAGAAGTCTGACATATAAAGTCTTGGACTTAATTTTACAAAGTAGACACTTTTGCATTCAGGATACTTTTAAAATCACATTAACAGGACTGAGAATTACTTTCCTTCTCCATTGTCACTCCTCTCTCCCTTACGTTTTCAGACTGATCTGTGCACATATGGGGACTGCCAATATGGAACATCCCGCTGACTTTGGCAATTGGCAACTGTAATCAATCACTTCATAAAATCCTCTGTGTCAGCTAGAAACCAGTTGCGTTTCTTAAACAAGTCTATCTGCTAAACAGTTTAAGTCATGAATCCATGCAAAACACTAGAACAAACTCATTTGGATGAAAACTTACTTTACAGTGGATTTTCTTTTTTTAACATTTACTAACAGGGTAACAGTGTTGTTAACAGCTAATAACAGGTAACTTCTGACACAAATCTTCAGTGTGTGTGTACTGATTAACAGAGGGCAACACTTTACTTACTGGTGAAGTTTACCACAGTAATGTAGGTTTAATGCCTAGAGATACCTATCGTGTATTCAGCATTTAGTTCCCAGCTTTTTTTCAGACAACTAATCTGACCTAAATTTGAAGTTAATCACTACTGATAGGTGATACTTATTTAACTGTTGACATTATAAGCCACAATTAGACTTCTCCCAGTCACTCTCACAACCAGCCCATACTCCACCACCTTCTACAGATTATAAATTCAAGATCAAACTGAGACAGCTCTGCTCTGCGTATCCATTCTCTTGGTAT
Source organism: Geococcyx californianus (assembly GCA_013389885.1). Lineage (NCBI taxonomy): Eukaryota > Metazoa > Chordata > Aves > Cuculiformes > Neomorphidae > Geococcyx > Geococcyx californianus. The sequence continues at coordinate 85,118 of VWPV01007497.1, read as the reverse complement.
AATTATAATGTACAGTGGGAAACTACAGCTATCAAATAAAATGGAAGCAGACATATCTCTGTTGAAACTGAGTATTAGACTGAACTGATATTACCAAACACATTGCTAAACAAGCAAGACAGTTTTAACCCAAGGCTGAAGTTTATTGGAATGAGATCAACATAGAAAGTCATTCTTTCCATAATTATCCCCTCTTTAAAAATAATGTGTCAATGGATTTCTTTGGCCAATTTGCTCGTTGTCGAAATTGTGTATTCTACTCTCTGTCCCCAGGTAGTCCTATGAGTATAATTTAAGTGATTTGTGAACATTTTACACACTTAATCTGTCCCACAAAGCTAAGAGTTTTTCCACTCCACCCTTCGGACAAATCAAAATGAATTAATTTTAAAATACATATATCAAATATAAAAAATGAAAAAATAAGGCGAAGGAATAAGAAACATGAAGATGCACTAGAGAGACAAAGAAAATGAAGAGAAAAGAAACCAACCAAGAACAAGTGAGGATAATGACGACATGGCTCAGTGGAGTCATGAGTTTTGAATGAGTAGAGGCCTGTGTAAGTAACCTACAATGAAATCTGATCACAAAAGGACTTTTACTACCTTGAATACATTGCAATATCTTTCAGAAGTAGGATAATAAAGCAGAAGCTTGCCTCTTAAAACTTCTTTCAAATTCTGGTGGAAACAAAGAGAACTAACTCATTGTCAGAGAACATAATCATTACAAAGAATAATAAAACATGTTTCCATTTACAGATTGAGAGAAGAGGTTATAGTATTTTGCACATTCTTGCTGTAAAATGTGAAGTAATGTCAAAAATACCTTCTTAGGATATAACAACACAGCTCCATTCCCACCCAGACAAGCAGAAAATACAAGCACAAAATGCATGCAAGGAATCACAAGTCCCAGGTCTTTGTCAATAAGGCAACATCAAAGAGTGGGTTAATTTGTTTTTACTAGATGGTACATTCTACTAGACTTCTAAATTTGTGATCTGATTAGTGTCTTGTGAGATGCTGTTCTTTTTGATTGGACTTAGACTGGGAAAGAATTAAAAGCGAGATTGGTTTCCAGCTTCTATCTGCCAGAGGAATTTTGAATTCTCCTAGAAAAAAACAGGAGGAAAAGGAATTTGCAACAGCTAAACACTAGTTCCAACAGCAAGGATGGGTATGTACCTGTTTTCTCAGTGGATTCCTGATGGAGAAGGCAATAAGTTTAAAATTCTGGCTTGATGGTACTTCATCAGTGTGATGTTCCTGGAGGAAAAGTTTGAAACAAGAACTTGCTAAATTAATCACCACTTAAACAGAACAATTTATCTTTCTTCTCATCAAACTATTTATTGTATTTTAAGTTAGCTGTTTATTACTGATAAGTGAAAACTGCTCCTGGAAGATGAAAATAATAGCTTTTAAATGAAACTGGGTTGCATATTTTCATTATTGTTCTCATGTCTTTGAGTTAGGACATGGGAATTTACTTCTGGCTTGAAAAGAAAGTTGTGCAAAAACAAAAATTGACTTGCTCAAAGCTTAAGCTTTCTCACCTGCGCAATAAAACTAACAGCCAACACAGCCTTTTCATAACTGGATGCTGGAATCAGTTTCAAACATCACAGCTAAAAGCTGGGAGGAGCTGAGGGGGAGGGCAGGCAGCCAACTAATTTCCAAAGAAGTGCAGCTATTACCTCCATGAATGCTATCATATCAACTCAGGGCCGAAGCTCAGAGTTGCCCTCAACTCCAGACACAAGTACAGGAACCATATACGGGTTCACAATCTTACTCTAGTCTCACATGCTTAAGTCTCCGAAGTCTACTTCATGCTTCTAATTAGTAATTACCACCAATTGGTACACAGTTTGTTCAGGCACTTGACTAGATGGGAACAGCAATCCCAGGCCTCAAATCTTGACAGACATTGACTCGAGCTCTAGTAGATAACAGATGAGCCATCAGCTCTAACAGGAGAGTTCCTTGGTGCTTGGCTGATTTAGTACACTGAAAGCTTAATTCATACATGGATAAAAAAGTGTGCCTTTAGGCACCTAGAATGAAGAGGCTTTGACTGTATGGCAGAAACACCAGACTTTTCAAACAAATTAGATGAGACCACTTCCAGATCACACAGTACATATCCTGCCACAGAGCATATGGGCCTGTAGTGTACAGTAAGGCACCCTTCAAGCATAACTACAAATTTCATTTCCATGCAAAATAAGGAAAAGGAAAACATCCTTGCTTTACCTTTTTCACAAAATAAAAGCTATGTCTATTCTGAAACAAAAAGTACCTTTATCATATATACATATTTATACGTAATTTTGTATTTATACTACAGGTTTTTGTTCATAAAAAATGTTAAATGTTTTCAAAGACGTATTACAAATTATTTTTCCCATTTACATATCAGTGTAATCTTTATTCACTTCACTCTGTTGCATTCTTCTATATTTCTAGCACCCTTACGGTATCATATATATTAGAAATGTCCTAAATTGAGCAAATAGAAAACATGCACAATTCTCACACACAGCATATTACTGCAGCTGGTCTCGGAGACCCCTGGGGACAGGATTTTGCATGAATCATTAGAAAAGACTGGCTAAAGAGCCAAATTGGGCACCTTATGTGTACAAAATATCCATCGACTTTTGCAAAAAATGTGGGAAACTGTAATTCCAACTTAACTTGAGTAATACCAGAATCTGTAGATTAGTATCATCTGCATTGTTTATAAAGTTGTACAACCATATTACTGACTATTTCATAGTTAATTTCTAGTCTAATTAGAACTGCAAGTTCTATCAACCAACAAGAGTGCAAATACATGAACAAACATAGTTTTGCTTAACTGCAGTATGACTCTGTGTACATTGCCCAGCAACAGTCACAGAAGGTAAGTAAAAATGTTTCTTCCGTACACTACTAAAAGTTGAAAAGTTACTGATAATGATCACCATGCATGTGATGTTCCTTCTCTTAGTATCACCAATCTCTCGCTACTGTCTTACAAGTCAGATCACAGAGGACATGCTTCTTCTGGTTGAAATTAAAGGCCAGAATATATACTCTGTAAAAATGCTCCCTCCTGTCCCTCTACAAGCCTCAAATCAGTGTTGTCTACATCATGAACAGCAAGTATGCTTTCTTTAAACTTATTTTGTTTAAATTATATTCTGTTGATTGATAGTCACACTAGAGCCATTGCAGCTGCAGTCTCTGGTTTATTACATACAAACACAAACTAACCACCTACCTAATACAAGCACACCTCAAACAACGCACTAACATTTTCCTGCCTGTGCTTTGATCTCATTCTAGAACACAGATCTCTGCCATTACGTATTTGACAACTATGGACATATCCAGTTTAAGCATATGTTTACAATTAAAGTCTTGAAAATGAAGAGGATGCCCTATGGGGCATGGAAGTCATGCCAGTAGAGAATCATGGCTCAATTCCAAGAAGCTGTGATGATCTACATAATAAAAAGTGCATTTTTCATTCCAAAACATCCCTTACATTTATTCCAATAAAAAGGAAAGAACGGAAAATGATATCAAGAAATCCAACACACCTGGCACCATTGCATAACTGTTCCTTTGAGAAACAACACAACATAGAATTTTTCAGAACTGTACCTCTCTGGAAAGAGACAGAAGACTTATGTTTTTAATAGTTTACCACAAAACACAGACATTTCTGTAGATGAAATAGAAGACCAACATGACAAGACTGTGATGTAAAGTCACAGAAAAAGGATATTTACCTGAATCTTGGGCTTCAGGAAAGCTCCAAAGCAAAACATAAAAAAAAATGTCCAGTGGAAGACAAAGTTTTCCTATCATTGGCAAAAACATGCTTTACCTAATGGTATCATGATCACTTTGAGAGAATGAGCATGAATGGTACTTTGTGGGGTAACATTGCTTTTCTCAGATTTTTTTATATTAAACACCATAAATATAGGGCATTAGTATCTGTACTTACATCGACGTGCATGTCCTACAAGTAATTATATTGTCCACAGTCTGGCAACTGTTTATTCCGCCATAAAAACCTGGATTATTGTTTTAATTCTGAGACAACTCATCACCTGCTCTATTTCTGCATTCAATCATGACTCTAAAGACCTCTTCTAAAATTCATACAACTTGATTTAATTGAAAGAGGGTTAGACTTTCACAGACTTGGGATACAGACACGCTCAAGATACTAGATAGGCACATCATTGGAAAATTATCACACGTTTTAACCCCACGGAAAATGCAAAGTCATTCAAAGGATCAAACCTTATGAAGGAGGAGAGACACAGTACTTCTTATGCAGTCCACCACATAGAACAGCTCATGTTGCAGCTCACCTGGCAACAACTCGTTCAAAGTGCTATTCCTTGAATATGAATGTTGCTCCAGCTGGTAAAGTGCTAGGTAATATTACCACAAGCACAGGTAGCATTTCTCGAGACAAAGATGCTCAAGGAATACAAGAAAATCCGGCAATCTACAAACTAAAAAAGACTATAAGATCACACAGAAGCAAAAGACATGCTTTGAAACACATTCTGGAATGTCTATCTGTCTGACATTCTCCTGTGCTGTAATTAACTGTTCACTGAAGTTTGTGGTCTAGAGCCTGAGGCCATTTGGAAGTGAAGCTATGAAACTTAAACAATACACTAGATCACACACCATCAGCATCTTGTTCTGTTAAGTAAAGCCGAGAGAAGAAGAGAGCAAGGCCAAGCATATTCAGTTACTGGTTACGTTCATTACACGGCAGGAAGAGCCCCTTGCTGCAAACGGGTCCAGTGAAGCTAGATCCAGGAAATATGTGCGGAAAGTTTCACAGCATGCAATCTCAAAAGAAAAAAGAAAATAGAACAGGAAAAAAAAAAAGTTATTTTTTGAAGCATACATCACCAAGACAGGTTAGAAAAATATCATTACTTCATCATAGCCCAGCAAACACAGGAAAGAAACAGTTTAAGAGCCAAATTAGAAAGTCCAAATGTATGTGAAAGAAATAACTTAGGGAAATATTTAGCAGATGGGCTAAAATTATAAATGCATTTTGTTGGAAAAGCAGTAAGAGCTCATGAAGAATGTTGTATGAAGAAGGACAGTAGTGATACCCTATAGCAACCTTAAGTTGTCCCTAGTGAATATACCAAGAAATTGGCTTGGCAACCACTGCAGCATCCTCTCCTGCTCTCCTCACAAATGGCAAAGTCTGGAATTCTACTGAACATTTCATTTTTTTTTTTAGTGACTTTTCACACTTCATATGACATTCCATAACCAACTTTTAGCATTCTTTCTACACCTCCAAGAAACAGACCATAACACGTTCAGCTTGGATTTAGCTGCTTTAGTTGGGCGCTGTGTGCTGAGCCTAAAAACTGTAAAAGCAGAGACAAAAATATCGCAATGCAAAACACTTAGTGTTGCTCACTTCGTCTTTCTAATGCACCTCCTTCTTGGTATGATATTTCTCTGCTTTCAGCATATATGACTTGGAAGGTCACCCATGGTCTATTGCTGCCAGTTCTATGTACCTAAAAACCTACACAGTATATAAATGCATAATCATATTGATATTAATCCAGAAGTCACTTTACATTATTCAGATCATTTTTTATGTTGCTTGTGGGTAGCTGGAAGATACCTAACTCAGCAAAAAAGTCTTTCAAGATAAAATTTAGCCTTCCAAATTGTGGGGAGAGTTTGAATTTTACTACACAGATACTTTTTATCACATGACTGTGGCTTTTAAAAATAAAAATAAAAAAAAAAAAAAACAAGAAAACCTACACAAAAAGGGCTGCCTGAAAAACAGATCTACCATCTCATGGAGCTACAGACAAACAGACAAACCCAGGATTTCCAACTCAGCTTCACTGAATCCACTGCCAGATTCAAACAAGGCTCATTTCAGAGTAAACAAAAGAGACAGACTCGACTCACAATCTCTTATGTCAAGTGCAGTTGTGAAGTTAAAATAAAAAACCAGTCTTCATAAGCCCAAACAAGTTTAGCATCTGAAACCAAGATAAGCTCCAACATATAAAATGAATTAGAAATTCTAGGGAAAAAACACTCCTCTATGCATTAATGCCAGATGTTTGCCTGTCTTTCCTAAACAGAGGTTAGTAACACTGAACAAATATAGAGGCACTATAGGTCGAGACTAAAACAGACTGAAAATCTGAAAGAAAGTATTAGTCATGTCAGCTTGTGATGAGCGCATTATAAATACCATGAACAGGCAGGAAAGTTAAAAAAACCCATGCACTCTTAGCTGTCTAGACTGAGTTTGAGATTCACCATTCCCATACACCATAAGAGTGAAATTTCCTAAGACATTGGGAAAATACTAACAAATTAAACAAACTGATAATAAAAACAAATAGTCTCTTTTCAAATAGACATAAGTGATTTCCAAGTTTTGTATTACTGTATTCTCACCCTAAAAAAATAGAAAAATACTACAATTCCCCGGTCCAGCTGGAGATAAGAAAAGGGTAGGAGCTGAGACTTCCTTTCATTCCCTCCAGTGTCTTCAAGGCATCCAGATCAAGACACCATAGAATAAGAACCTCGGAATCACACTGAATTTCCTGTCCAACTCACAATATGATACTTTATTAAAACTCTGGAAATTAAAGTGATGTAGGCATTACAGTTCAAGAGAGTTTGAAGCATGTGGTTTCATTTGCAAAAGGCCAGAACATCTTCCACCTCAGAAGCTCTTCTGTTATTGAATTTACATTGAAGTCACAGCCTACCTTTCCTGATTAAAAAAAAAGAAATATTACTGTTTTATTGATTCTTTGTCATGAGCATCATCAACATAATTGTCTAAACACCAAATAAGAGTATTAGAAACCACCTAATACTCTCATCTTTTTACTCTTTGTTTTCTCTAAACTAAGGAGTTCAGCATTGTAATTGCTCACTGTAACTTGATAGCTAGAAAACACTCTATTCCATCTTTATTAAATTTAAAATCTGGCTAAGAACACACTTTCTTCAAGCAGTGCTGAGGGGTGAAACTAATGTCCTGCTGCACTGTATGAAAGGAAGGAGAATGTCTGCCAAGCCATGTTTAACACTCCTCTTCACCATCGCTGTGTCAGACATGCAGCAACATATGCAATGTACAAGGATTTTCCAGGGTTTCAGTAGCTGGCACCAGATCTTGGTGCTTGGCATCTCCAAAGTTCTGAGGTCAGACTGGAGTGGGTGAAAGTCTCATACACCCTGCTTCAGAAAGGAGTTGATTTCCTGATTTCATTGGGAAAAGGGTTAATTTTCACAAGAAGCAGTGAAGGGACACTGTCAGGCCAACTGATTCAAGCTGTTCAATTTATATACATTCAATATATATTAGATTCAATATCATAACATCATGTGCAGAATATAAGAGAGTAGTTGACCAGGGGGTGGGATTTGTGTTGGCTTCCTAATTGAAGAAAGTTATATGATAATGTTTTGAGACTTTGTTGGTAAGTGTAGATATTCATTAACAATGGCAGAAAAGCTATCAGGCATTACTTTTGATGGCCACTCAGTACTCTGGATCACTGAAATACACTGTCTTGCTTCACAGCTGCTCAAGTTACGTCCAAAAGCTTTACACAGCAAACACTAAACAGCTACATAATCACCCTTTATTCATCAGATCACAAACTAGGTAGCTCCTCTTGGATGGCACTGAAAACGGTCTCTACAGCCTGAGCTCTATTTTCTGCCATATAAAGCAATTCATTGCGTTGCCATCACACTTGGCCTTCTGTCCTGATGCCACAGAGCACTTTATAAAGTTTTATTCATAAAGCCAAAAGGGCTTCATCAAGAGTTATAGGTCTGAAATGTATGTATACAAAATAGCAGTCATGTAGCTTATTTTGTTGCTGATTAATTTGCCTTACACTATATAAAATAAATACTATACACATCATGTTTTTCAATTTCTTCTATATACACATCTAACTCAAATGACCATTTATAGCTCTTTTTTGTCATGCACCGAAGTCCTTCCCTGTAATTCTTCTATTTATGAGTGATCGCCATTTTCTGAGCTGCCTCAGAAGGAACCCTCCCCCTTTCCATCTCCCATTTCCAACAGCTACCAGTAAGAGTTTTCTACAGCTCTTACGGCTATTACTGCCGTTTAAACAGCACATCATGACCAAACTTAAAATACAGAAAGAATTAAAAGCCAGGAAGATTAATTCTCTCTCCATCTGTATTTGTGAAACAAGCGTGGTAAGGCAAACAGTTAGAGTCCAACTCTTAGTATGTAAAATAATGTTAAATTGCAAACCAAAAAAGGTAGAATCCTGTATCCTATCCAAAAGGTAGGTCAAATGGAGCAATCTACATAGTATATAAAAAATTTAGAACAGCAAAAATTTACACACTAAGAAGGTTTTATTTATAACACTAGGCAATAACAACCTTAGGAAGAGACTAAAAAAAAGAACTTGCAGTTTGGACTTTGGTATAAGGGACTCACCTTATATTTTTGTCCCTTTATCAATCCCTTTAACAAAATTTAAATTTGAACCTTACTGTAAACACTTACACATACTCTTTTGGTAACATATATTTTGTAGAAAATGATTTAATCACAGGCAGAAAGCTAAGTATGTTGCAGAATGAGACTTAAAAGAGTCAAGTAAATAAACCTAAATCCAACAATATAGGAGACGCATCTTAAAAACAGAAAATTTGGATCCCATAACATAATGTCTAGTGAAAGAAAACATCCTACATCACTAATTAGTATAAAGCCTACACCACAAGAAAAACTGTGACAGTATTTATTGTGATTTATTTCACAGAACTGATTTACTGCATGTGCATTGTACAAACACCTTATTTAAACTATTATAATTTTGCATTTAAACTGTTATAACTTGGATTTTGTTTGAAGTCTCAACTGTTGCAGTTTAGATTCTTGTCCTTGGTTCTTCTTTAAACTGTCACATGCTCTTTATCAGAGATAATTTTGTTAACTAAGAGACAGAACCGTAATCTGAAAGTTTAAGAGCAAAGACTTCATTTCCTGTAATGCAGGATACAATTTAACTATTCATGCGCAAATAAACATACCTACATCATTTGGACATTTTGTCATAAAAGTAATAGATCTGATCTTGGCTCCTCAGCAGACTCCTAATAACTTTCTTGGCAAATAAGCAGTGATCAATTTGTCAAAATCAGTTGTTCCTAAAATGCATCAACACTAAATATTTTATCTCACTGCCAGTGGGCACTGACAATTTGAATCTTAAATTAAATGCTACAGCAGACCTAAAAAAGCATATTTTCCCTATACAATTACACTCCCAACACCTACCATTAAATCATACATCATTCACTAACAGCCAAGGCCTTCATTCAGGCCCACCTCACCTCGGTTTCTTCTAGTGGTAACAATACAGAGAATTTGCTTATAGATTATGTTTCCCAGAAGCAGCCATTAAAGTAAATATACACCTCTTATTTCACAGGAGTACTACAATCCATTGCAGGATTTGAATCAGGTCTGTGCTCAGCAAGCTGGGTATCTTCTTAAGAACCCAAGAAGCTGAATAATCACCAAGCAGCACGACGGGTGCCGTCCTTGGCTAGCCATGGGTGCAGGTCCAAAGGGAATTTTAGGAACAGTTACAGGCAAAGTTGGTAACCCATTATAAATATTATTGTATTATGAGCTAGCAGCCTATAAATCCCTTCTCACTGGCATATCCCTATGGGAAAGGGCATGCAAGCTTCCATATGGTGGTGATATATCATGTGATATTTTAAAAGACGCACTATAACTCGAACTTATTTACTATTCTCTCTCTTCGTATCTGTAAACAAAGAAAAGCTTAAAAGGTTACATTCCTTCCTACTCCTTGCTATGTTATTTAAACCAAACTGAAAGTTTAGTCACATAAATGTCTGTCATCTGTACTTAATTCTTGGTACTTTCTCTTTCTTCTTCTTCAGAAAATTAAATACCCAGATGTGTCTGACTAAACAAAAGGAGGGCTGAATCATCTCATTTTTCTGCCAAAGTAATAGAAATAATAACAGCTAAGAGTAAAGGGAGAATCTTAAAAAACAAAATTACTAGAAAAAACTTATCATGCTGAAGACTGACCACATCCGAAATAGGCTTCCTCTATCTGCCACCATATACAACAAAGTCTAAAATAAACTAAGGTATTGTTTACTTTTGGATTAATTCATAAAAGCTTTAATTCATAAAAGAGTTCAAAAGACATCAGTGAATTCATACAAATTATATCTAGGAAAAGACACATAAAAATCTGTTTGAATACATGCTAAGGAAAAAAATCATTTAAATTTTCTTTTGACTTTTTTCCCCCATCTCTTTCTTCTCAAAAGAAAAATGGCAGATTCTATTAATCCAAATAATGGGACACATTCAATGCCCCTTTCTTGCCACTTCCTTTCTTCAAAGTAATACATTAGTTCTTTAATTTATTATTCTCACTTAATTTGATATGGTGAGGAGCAGATAACAGTCTACTAGAAGAACGGGAGATACAAGAATCACTGGAAAATTTAGGCTGGAGTGCACCTAGGGGGGCCGCTAACCAGCCTCCTGTTCAAAGCACAGTCAGCGCTGAGGTGAGACCAGGTTGATCCAGCCAAGAACTGAAAACCCCTGAGGATGATGACTGCACAGCATCTCTGAGCAGCCTGACCTGCTACCTGATTGTCCTCAGGATAAAAAAGTTGTTCCTTATGCCCAGTCTGAACCTCTTGTTTCAATTTATGCCTGTTTATAAAAAGTCTGGCTCTATCTCCTCAATAATATCCTCATACACGCTAGAAGGTGGCCCCCAAAGCAGACTCTTTTCCATGCTGAAGAAAGTAGTTCCCTCAGCCTTTCCTCACAAAGAAAGTGCTTCCACCACCTGGCCATCTCAAGGGGCCTCTGCAGGGCTCCCACTTACTAACGGCTTCCTCACATAGCTCAAAACTGCAGCAGTAAACTCCTTGAAACAGTGTTCTAGTTGGAGAACCCACCTGGACGCATTCCTGTGCAACCTGCTCTTTTAGTGGGAAGGCTGGAGAGGATGATCTCCAGAGGTCCTTTCCAACCCTGACCATTCTGTGATTCTGTGATATGTGGTCTCACAAGTGGCTAATGCAGCTTCAGCATCCCTTGCCTGGTACCAGGGCATCTTAATTATTCTGCAGATAGATCTGCTCTGGGGCAGGTCACCCACAGCAGAGCAGCATGCAAGCCTCTGCTTCAAGAAACTCTGTGCAGCCACACAGCTCTCCCCTCGTATCAACAGAAGAGGGTGAACCACAGGCACAGAATGAAACCACCACACGCGTCACAAGCACCACTGGTGGGTAGGACCCAAGCAATGCCCCAGGCCCCTGTCCTGCCAACATTCCACAGGCCCCAGGTCCCCACGCTCCCTGGGAAGCTGTCAGGCAGCCAACCAACATTTAATCTCGCCCCAGCCACCTCAGAGTGAGGTTTCCCCACCCTCCAGAGCCTTTCCCACCAGAGCATGAGGCTGCCTAGCCCAATCAACAGTTTCTCACCAGAGTATGCACCCACCTCAAGGGCCGTTGCCAGCGCTTGCCATGCTCATGCTCAACATCCCCTTTGTGCAGTGGGGTTCCGACCACACCCGAGGGCCTGGGTGCCGCTCAGGAGCAGAGGGGTGCCAGGCCTCTCAAACACTGCTGTGGTGCAGCTGCAGTGCAGCTCAGGGAGGGTTCAAGTGCACTCAGCACAGCTTAAAAGCAAAGGAGCTGGGAGCCACACCTGATTTGTCATCCAGCTGCATATTCTCAACATCCCTTACTGGAGAACTAGACTTCAACACAGAAAGCTGAAGTCTTGCAGGTGAAGGAGAGTAATATTTCAGAACTCTTTTCACTCCCTCTATCTTCCTGCCTTGTTTTCCACAGGAAAGAGAGCATAACATACAGGTGACGAGAGTCGCAGCCAGCCTCTTGAATTGGCAAGCTTAGTCTTTCACTGTATCATAGCTTGCGGCATAACCACAGAGACTCTGATTTTCCTGAACACACGTACACCGAAATCTAGCCTAACTCCTTAAGCTGTGGCATTTACTAGACAGAAACTCTGCTTTAGCATAAATACCATCCATTCTTCTACTGCAGGGCAACTGCCTGCTGACAGAATTGAGTCTAGAGATACAGATGAAAGTTTATCTCATTTTTTCAGACCATTTTTTAAACACCCTGAACATTCTAGACTAACAAAACAGCATGGTTTTAAATTTCAGTTACAAAGGTCAGTCGCTTAAGTAGATTTGTTTGTTCTTACCCAGTTCCAAGTGAGTATTCAGCCCACTAACACAAAACAGTGGCATAAAGACACCATAAGAGTATTTCAAGTATTTCAATCATTTATCTGAACCCAGGCAAGAATAATAACAAAGGGTAATACAATCAATGCAAGGTATTTAATGTATTGCTGTTAGAGCACACATTAATTTGGTTAACAAGGGAAACAATCCCAAATGAGAGCTTTGATTTGGTCTCCATAGAGAGTTGTGTCTCTGGAGAAGAAGGAAGGAAAGAGCAGAACTTGATCCCTTACTCTTTGGGTACGTAGGAGCCGACTGTTCATTCTACTGCTTTTGAATGAATTAGGAACTTAAACTGAGGAGAACACACAGTTCTTTCCTTGAGCAGAGTGAGAAGTGTAACAATAACCCTTAATTAGATGCAGATAGAGAAAATGCTTATTTTCCTTTTCCATCCCTGGAAGTACAAGACAAAAGACTTTAGCCAATGAGTTTCCCTTTCTCCCACTCAGGGTGATCTGAGGTGAGAATGGACTATTTAGGTTAGTGATCTTGGATTATGAGATTGTGCAGGGAATGCTGGATCTGAAGAGGCTTTAGAAGAAATTTTTGAAGACAAGAAGGAGTGGAAAGTTCAAGGACATTAACTCTCAAGCTCTAGTAATTCATGAAGGACAGGGAGGATGATGCATGGCTATCTGTTACTTTACTCTGCCAGAGGCTACCATCCTCACCACAAAAATGACAGGACAGGTGGTACATCTGCTCCTCAGCTGAGGCAGTTTAGGCTGTCATATAAATGCAGTTGCCATCAGCTCCAGTTTACATTACAACGTGAGACTGAACTACAGCAGCAGAGAGCTCTGATTGATGATCCCTGTTGGAGATAACTGAAGTGGCAAAAGAAAATGCCTCCTCCACATCTCAGCCAACACAGCTACATCTCACAGGGATCATGAATCAGAGTCTATAGGGAGAAAAAGATAAGGAAAAAGAAGTAAGCCAGGGAATAGCGAAGAAGAAAGGAAAAATAAAGAGAATAAAGAAGTGAAACATGAAAGGACAGAGCACTGGTAGACAGAAGGAAGGGTTATCAGCATGCCAAGAGAAAACCAAAAACAGGAATAGGATTTTGTTAGCGTATTTCTCAAAAGCTTAAATTTAGAGGGAGGCTAGGTGCCTCACATACTTTAACACCTTAAAGTTACTTATTACCTTCAGGCTTGATCTCAAAAAGAGCCAGCAACAAGCTGTTTGAATCAATTACAATTATGGAATTCTATAAAATATAGTCAGCAAACTAAGAGAAAAAGCTTTCATCTGGGATTTGGATATTCCAAGCTCCAGGATCAAGCAGCGTTATTCTCCAAAGAGTTAATAACATCAGAATGGAAAAGGATATTACCTGTCTGTATGGGCAATTAAGAAGTGTCCAATTAACGCACAAGAGAAAGTAGCACCTCCAAAGCATAAGGCAGCAAGCAATGACTCGGTAGGAAGAAAGGCAAAAGCCCTTCTTTCTTAAGTTAATGAATAATAAATTAGCAGGCCAGGGTGAAATCTTTCAATCGAAATGACTGAAAAGCTGTATAGGGACCAAACATGGAAAAGGAATCTGTCAGCTTCAGGCTTCATTCAGTGAACGTAACCTGAAGACCTAAAGACTTCGTGAAAAACAGAGACCTTAGTTGTAAATGCTGCCAGGCATTTGCCAACTTGTCTGTTGAGTCATATAGAGTAAAGGAAACCATCAGATCTAAAATAAGTGATGCTTAGGGAGTACGCTGGTGGTTTTTTCATGCCCTTCTGTTCATCTGTATCTACAAGTTTGCATAGGTGCCATCTGTTCAGGATTTGTAAATAAAAACTCACTTTTAGCTTAACTTTTGTTAGGAGTTATTCCAAGGAGGGCTGAGCCCTAAGACATTCCTTTCCTTGGGTATGACCATCCTAAAAAACTGCATCTTAGAGATCTGTGAGGTGGTCACCAAACCCTGCATGCTCGCATACACCCACGTGGTTCTGTGTCTCTGCATGAGACAGACTCTGTTCAAGAGCTTGCAAAAGGAGCTAATAAGGAAAACATGTCTCTGGGTGGCCACTGGTGGCCAGTAGAGCTCTCAGACATGTGGCAAGACAATAAATCTGTATTTCAAGAGTCTCATGGCACATGAAACAGCAATAAAAACTGAAACAATGTGAAGAAACTTATGCCATGTGTTGCAGCAAAGTATAAAATCTGTCCATATCCTTGACAGTGCTAGAAGCGGGCTTCAAACCGAAATAGTCCAAAGAAACAGAACTAGCCTTTCTGCACTACAGCCAATGAAATTAAAGGCCAGAAATAAGAAAAATGGAGGCAGCTAAAAACCAAGATAGTAAGGAAGCCAAACACAAAGTCATCACAAGAAGCAGAGCACAGGAGGTGAATGGGACTGACAGCCACAGTCAGTTGGCTGAGATGAAAGGACAAAAACAGCAGAATAAGAGCAGCTTTCCAAATCACACAGCCTATAATTCACACTGCAAAGACGAATCCTTCCGACAAGTTGTACCACATTGACAAAGTAGCAAAAGACTGTTAGGTGTATGTTTTATTCTCCTAGGTGAAAGGAAGAAATTTTGTCCATTTTCAACAGTGTAGACTAGGCATTGCATCAAATTACACTCCAGTTAAAAATATTTTACTAAGATAATTTTTAATTATTCCAGTAATGAACAGACAGCAACACCAGAGCTTCAAGGAGCAGAACAGTTTAAGTCTTCTATACAAAAATTTGCTACATAACATACCTGTGCCAAGAAGAGGATTGAGATCTTATATGGTGGGAGATGAGGCAATTATTGTTCTCATTAAATTAGTTTGGGGCTGGTTATCCCAAACCCTAAGTATACAGTTGATACAAATGTGGGGATGGTGACATGCTCAGTACTAAGCTCTCAGGATAAAAATAAGAGAAACTTCAGCAGCAGCAGATAGGCTAGGGAGTGAGTAGTGAAATATATTCCCATGTGCAGTTCCCATCCCTTAAGCTTTCCATAGGAAATATTTGCAATAGTACATTGGAGTACTGTAACTTTGAGTACAGCAAAATGTAAAGTCATTTTGCTGCATATAGTGCTATGCCATATGCAGTCAGTGTCAGACAGGCAATCAGCTGCTGTACTTGACAGCAGTGGACACATTGCATCATGCTGCTGGGAAGAGGAAAACCCCAGTATTGATGGTAAAAACAGTTCTTCACTGGCAAGATAAAGAAGGCCAGGAGGTGCAGGTAAAGAGGCAATTAAATTTCCATTAAAGGAAAAGGCAAAACAAAAAGAAGTCAGAGTTATGGAAACAGAAATCAAGCAATGAGGAACTAAGATAGCCTGGGAAATAGAAAAAAAGAAAAAAATTATTTTTTTAAAGATAGCTCGTCAGCTTTAGTGAGGTAGTCTGGGTTCTGCATGGGCAGTACCACAGGGGAGTCAGTAAGCCCACTAGACGTCTAGGGTGGGGAGGAAGAGGCAGGGGGCTTTGCCAGAAAATCTGTGTTGCCAGTAGTCCAGCAAGGCAGAGAGACCATTTACTTGAGCACAGCCTGGATGTGAGCAGTTGCTTCTATTGCTGCTATGTCTGCAGCCTCTGGAAATTACACTCATGTAGTGTTCCCCAAGGAAGTAGAAAGAGTCGGTGTGAACCAGCGCATGGTTCCTACCTTAGATGGTTTATTTGGACCTAGATAAGGTCTTTGAAGCATATTCCCATTTTTTCAACAATGGTAATATGTTCTTGTGAAAGCCATACTGGCTCTACTTGGGAAGCACAGATTTGCTTACCCCATGCTTCATGCAATCAACTCAATTGCTTCTAGGTGACTCCTACAGTTATTGTTAGATATCACTCACCTTAAGTTAAACTGCCAGACCCACACTTTTATGACTCCAAGCCTTTTAAAAAGTTAATCCACAAGCTGGATAAATCACTACTAAGAATCAGCTGAAGCAAGAACTGAATGCTCACCTACCACCTTTTGCATACGTCTTCAGAGTATAAATGTTGGCAGGAAGTAACTATTCTCTTTCTTCTGTTTGTTGTTGAATGGTATAATACAGCCTTGTTTCCCTTCCAAAAAGTGTCCTTTGTTCTGATAGTGAATTTATATAGACCAAGCAGTGACACTTTTGTACAGGAGAGTCTTAGTATTTGGGTAGTTCAGGAGCATGGCTGAAAAAATACAATTCCTGTCCAGTAAGCATTAGCCTTTTTCCACTTCTTTCCTTCCCCAAATTTATGGTCACTTCTATCCACTTTTATCTGCTCAAGGAAAAAAAAAAATTAAGGAAAGAGTCTTTTCTTATGTTCTTCACTTAAACAAAACCAGGCTTTCACATTCAAAGAGATTCATACCCTACTACCAAGATAATAGGTGAGATACGAGTCCAAAAGTCCCCCTGCTGTGTGCTTAGCATTCATGGGTGGTCAAAGCTGTAACTGAGCTACCTCACCATGGTGTAGCAAGAATTCAGAGATTTATTTTATGCAATTGGCATTCTATTCATACTTTTTGGTCCACTGTATCTCAGAGTACATTACAGTGTATTTAATCACAATATATTGTACCTACAGCGTAGTTCCACCACAGTCATTTAGCACTTGAAAGGGGAAGGAGGGGGGAGGAGATGGGAGAAAAAGGAAAGGAGGGGGTTTGATTTTGTAAAATATAATTCTCACCTGAAGAAAAAACAGTTAAGTATTTTGAAAATTTTATTCTTTCAATTTCTAACCTTCGTCAAAATTGTACTCATTGAAACTCTTCTCAGCATCTCATATATTTTGTCTTGACCTTCTGAAAGATAACACTTCCTTTCTAATATCCAAATTGTTTACTCACATCATAGGTTTTCCACTAATATAACTCTCTCTTGACTGCCTAAACACTTCATAACTGCCATTTCTTAATTTTAAACTGCTACAGATTCAACTATCGTGTCGTCTCACTGTCTGGATTGCTGCACCTCCTGAATGCTCAGCAGCTCTACTCTTGGCCATCACATGTAAATACTTCTTTTTACCCTCCATGCAAAGCACAACTCTGTGCATATCATACTTCTGCTTTATGATATCCTAATCTTTTCCCACCCATCTTTAGTAATACCAGTGCCTCCAATTCTGTTCTGTTCTGCTTCTCCCATTCTTCTGTTTGCTCTGTTGCCAGGCCTGTCTAGCTAGCATCCACATGGCCCTGATACATAAAGATCTGTTCTCTTTTTATGCAAACATTAACTCTTTCTGGAAAACACCAAGTTAAAGGATTTAAAAAATTGCATAGTAGCTCCTTCCTGTGCAATTTATCTTTTTATTTTGGTCTGTAACCCAAACTCCAGCTCTGCAGAACAAGTAAAGCTTTCCTATCCGTGCCTTGTAGCATGCCAAGTACATTGTCAGTACTTGACAAATAATTGCTGCCTTCACAGAATATTCTTCCTACTCGGCAGCTGATCACCAAGAACTGCATAGTCCCAGGAGTTCAGCCCAGTAACTAACCAGCAAAATCTGGAAAAAGCAAATAAGCATTTTGAGGAAAGCTCATCTCTCTCTCAGCTCCTTCTGGAACCAGAAGCAAAGACAAAAAAAAGGAAAAAAAACATTGAAGTAACTGCAATCAGCCCGAAATCCTTGTTTTTTCTACTCCTTATCTTGGCAAGCAAGAAGTATGGTAGCTTTGCATCCTCTCCAGTTAGCTTGGCCTGTCTTCCAGCCCATGGGTGTGGGATTAAGAAGGAAGGAATATGTAAGTTAGAAACCTGGAGTGGTGGTTTATTTAGTGCATTTCCATTAGGGCACTTCAAGTTTTCTTCTTTTTTTAATAGGATACTTTTCCATATAAAAGTACCAAACAATGGCAAATGAACGGCTGATCAGATGTATAAAAATCCCACTAGCGGTTTTTCAAAAGGCTGTCTGTGTCCTACCCAGAGATGAGCACGTTGGTAGTTCATGCAGCATATCTAAAACGCTGACTTTTCAACACACAAACACATCAGATTCCCCTGATTCTGGTTAGAATTTGGAGCACTACTCCTGCAAAGCTCTCTTTACCCTTCTGGATCTGGCAAATGAAAGCAAGCAGATGATGCCAGTGCAGAGATAGCGGTACCAGAGAGCTGCAGAGGAAACGGGCTGGCACATCTACAAAACGGCGAGGAGGGTCAGGAACACAAATTTTTGTTTGCTAGGTGTCTTTAAACTCTGTATTGTGTAGCAGAAGGGCAGGTTGCCTTATTTCAGTCAATGACTAGTGATGGGATATAATCAGTCTCGTGTAACTATATTCACAGCTATGTGACAACAAAAATATTCTATGGAGTCAAAAGTACACAGAAGATTGACTGTTTCAACAGTTTAGGTGGTTCTCCCAGTGAGAAGATCATACATCTCAGGGACTATTCACCCTGCCTGCCATTTGGCCACATCATGGGCAGCTCCAACACATGCAATTAATGTCAAGATTGCTATCGCAAATACTGCTTCCTTCTTGCTGTCTTTTGCGCTTGACTTGCAGCGTGCATCAAGGGGATTAAAAGAGAACCTTCTCACACAGTCTATTCCCCATCACAATCATCATCACCATTATTGTAATTACATCTCTCTGAAAGGAACAAAAACTTATAAAAAGATAGAAAAAAATTTCTCAATTCAGCAGGACCCTGGTTTCTCTATTATCGCACAACAGTCAATGAAAAGATAACGTCATAGACTTAAAGTCACCTACTGGAAGTATCCCACGTAAACGTACGTTGAGACCACTCACAAGCCCTTGTAGTTTACAGGGTAAATGGCAGTGAAAGCATTAAGTTTGTCTTTTCATCTTGTTTATCCCAAAGAGAAAATTCAATATATATTTGACTTCTGTTTATTAGAAAATGAAATAAACAAGGAACTAACACACTGTAAAAGCGGAGGAGGAAGGAGCTTGCAGTTTCAAATGCAATGAAGCCTGACAAGTTTCGTTTAATGAAGATTGTTCCATGCAACTGCATGCGGCTAAATTTTCCAAAAAGTAACAAACAGCCAGTGAAAAGAGTTTATATTCAGACACACTTGGCTCAACGGGCAGTGGCTTAGCCCCATAGGCAAGCTCAGATTTGACGTGGGTTAAAATAAAATAGTCCTTGGTGACCAGTCATGGTAACTGAAATCTTACTCTTGGAGGACTGGTTAAGAGCATCCAGATCCAATTCTTCCACAGTCACTGCAGCTGGAACAGAGCTGGTCTGTCAGTGCCCAACTTCATCAATCCTAGGTGTCTGATCTGTCTGAGTTTCGCTAGGAAAGCAAAGTAAAGCAGCCCTGAGACACACAGACATAACAAATAAAAAAATATTTCCACGTTTCCAACTGTCCACACATTCTCAAGAAAGTTGCACCTATGTTATATTACTCAGCATGTGGTTTCAATTGTAACAACAACGCACATTTGTTCAACTGCATGCTGGCTGCTAACTACACCACTAGTCGTGTTTAAATATGGCATGGCCTGCGCCTGCCTTTCAGGGTCAAGCGTCTGGCATGTGCCTGCAGTGTTATGGTCGGTATAATCTTATAGATTACCCAAGCAGTAGACCCAGACTCTTTGATGTCATGAAGACATATTTATATACAGTGTGCACATACTGTATATTTTTCATAAGGTAGCAGGTCCAAGAAAGAGGGTACTGGGGAAAAAAGCAAGCAAGAAAAAAAATAGTATCTAACTAGGTCTTTCTATTCCCTTTGTGTTAGATTTACTACATTAAATACATTACAATTTTACACTACTCACCTTCAACTGAATTTAAGTATTTTTCATTCATTTTTATAAATGACTGCTCATGAAAGTTGCCTTGCCATGTGGAATAGTTTGTACTGACTTGCACTCACACTGGTGATCATTGGGGATTTTTTTCAGAAATATTTACTATCACCAAGTTTTTCTGATAAAATATTAACAGTAGTGGTTTCCAGTTTTCTTTATCCTCATGGATTTAGTATATGGTCAACATTTTCACTAATTGCTAATGGATAATAGCATCACAGAAACATACAATCATTAAGACTGGAAGAAAACTCCAAGATCATCCAGTCGAACGGTCAGCCCAACACTCCTGTGCCTACTAAACCATGTCTCTGCTTTCTGAACACTTCCAGGGATGGAGACTCCACCACTTCCCTGGGCAGCCTGTTCCAATGCTTCACCACTCTTTTGATAAAGGCTGTTTTCTAATAGCCAGTCTTTATAGTGGGGAGACAAAGAGTAGAAGCCAATAGGCCTCACTGAAACAGTACACTAAATGTACAGCTTCAGTGGAAAATTTAGCGAGAGGACTGCATCACCAGCCTGCTAGGTGACATTTAACCCATGTTTTCTAAGGGTGCTCTACACCTGTCTTATGGCATTGCAGTCCTCTCCCAATCTAGATAATGTTTTCTAATAAAGTTTTTCCAGACACTTCACTATAAACATGCATTTAACTTGCATATTTTTTTGCAACTTGTGTTTTGAATGAAATCTTGCTGGTATGCATTTGTCTTCAAAAATCTCTTGACATCACTTTTTGGAAAGAGACCTGAAGTTAAACGCTAGGATGACCAACATAAGTGACATTATAATTAAAACCAGCATTGCAATGCCTGCTCAGAAGAGGATCAAATTGAAGTCCTGCCGTCTCCCTCAGCAGTGACATTTCCTAACATTTAAATGCTCAAAGAATTTTCTTTATAGTGTTATAGTCTTTATAATATAAACCCCATCTTTTTACAGAGGAAGGGAAGAGAGGGTTATTTATAAAGTTAAACGGTGTGAAATAGTAGTTCAGGATGCTTTTTTTTAACCCTTTCAGTCCTGAAAAACAACCTCTGAATGTATCCTTCTCCAACTGATGCATAACAAAAAGCCAGCATGGAAAAAATTCCTAACACAGTTAGAATTTCAATGAATGAAGCCATTAAAATTTCATAGAAAGGAAAAGAAAAGAAAAAAACAAAACAAAACAAAACTAAAACCCAAATATTTCATGCTCATCTCTATTGTAAAATATTCTATGCTGCTCTTCCTATCCTGCAGGCTTTCAGACCTCATGGGGACACCACAATGGAACCATGATTTTCAACCACATCCCTAGGTCTCCTAGTGCCAGTTAAGAAGCTGCCCAGAGATGGCTGAACAAAAGAAGATCAAGGAGCTCTGTTTATATTTAGACTTAGGCCAAACATTTAAAATGAAATCCCCAGAAAAGGACATGTTTAAAAGGTTTATTCATCTCTAAAAAATGTTCACTTGGTAACACAGAGTGGTCTTTTTCCTGCAAGATCCTTGAATACAGAGCCCCAGTAGAATACAAGCTCTTATTTTGCTAACATTTCTGTATTTTTGAGGCTTAAGAATATAAACTTCAATCATGATGAAGGGTAAAGTGTACCAATGTGAGATCTTTTTTTTAAAAAAAAAAGAAGAAAAACACACCCCAGAATTTTCTTACTGCTAAATTTCTCTTAATTTTGCTCTGTTTATCTTTTTTTCCTTAATATCACTTCTAGCAAAAGCCCTTTCAGTCTCTGAAAGCTTACAGATCTCCTGGAGGGCAGGGGGACATGGGAGGAGGACCTAGATGAAAGTTTATTATTAATGCAAACATATCCACTGGATGGGATTACATATTATGGATAAACCCTCCAAGCACTGGACAGTCAGTACATGTATATGATGGTTGTTATTGTCATCTTCTCAGTTAACTAATGATAACAAGGCACTCAAATTCCATTTCCACTGGGTGAAATGGCTGGTGGTGGGCTTAATAGGGTGAAAAATTAATGACTAGCCGTTATAGGAATCTAACTCTTTCTGTTATTCCTATTACTTTAACAGATGAAAAGAGTAGTTATAAATTATCAGGTCTTGGCTTGTCCAGTAATACTGTCACTTAGCCAAGCAGATCGAGTTTTAAACAGCCCAGAGCTCTCTCTGTGTGTTTTTTCTTTCTAGGTGGCTCATTACGCACCAGAGCCAGGCACTTCTGCATCCGAGTTTAAACAGAAGCTGTGGCACACTCAGCATTTCTGAAAGCCAGGCTTAAAAAAAAAAAAAAATAATTCAGGAGCAGTAGTTTGGACTAGAATCGATACAGACAAACAAAAGGGAAACAACAGGGAAATCTTTTTATGAAGAATTGTCTTATAACTTTTGAAGTTTGAGGGGGGATTGATGGCACAAGCATCTCAGGATGGAGTTCTGCATTCCACATCTTTCAAGTGGCAAAGCAGTTTTAAGACCCTTCCGTCTCCAAGGTATGCCAAGACACTCAAGAGAGATCATTGCTTACTTAACTGCAGTAATTTGAGTGCATTAATAACTGGCTAAGATGCAAGGTAATATGCTTTTGGTTTTGGTCTTTTTCTGCCTTTTAAACCACATTATTTCAAAGATGGAGATATAGGTGAGGAATTGGAATAGTTTAAGCCAAGCCAGTACTGCTTTCCCAGTGGGTAGTCCACTTATGCAACTCCTACCATATTCCCACATGCCCACTGTTGCTCTTGAATTTTCATAAGCAAGAGTAACTCCACGAAAAGAAAAAAAGAAATTTGCAACAACAAGCATACTGAAAAGTCACCCCGTAGCTCACACCGCAGCCCCATTGTACATAGTCCTAACCCATTGTATGGGCAGCAGGGAAGAAAAGGACAGAAGAACATTTTTAGCTTGACTTAAACTGATTTTACATCTTTAGAGGATTGAAGTCCAATTGGCAAAATTGAGGGAGGGAGTACCACCAATAAGACACAGGCATGAGTCAACAGGGGCAGGCAGCCTGAAAGCAGTTAAGTGAACTTTTAATGTGGAGTCCCAGCCCCATGGAGGAAGCCGCATTTATGGGGATATATCCTGACAAAGAATAAAGACCAATTGTTGCTAATCTCAGAGGATCAGACTATTTGGGCCAACCAGCCAAGACAGCTTTGATAGTACTTTGAAGAGCAGCCATGAGGAGTCAGCAAGAGTCACAACATCTGGAAATGGCATAAATTGCATCTTCATGTCATGCAATCATCGCAGTCCAGCCAACACACAAAGAAACTCAAGAGAGGCAGAGAATGACAAAAAGACCTACAGAGAGGAAGGTAACAGAGACTGATATTACTTCGGGCTAATGCAAGCAAGTTTACATGGGTCTAATGATTGGCAGAGTTGGTCCAGAGCCTGTAAAACTGGCGTATGCTTCCCTACATGTTATATCCTTTCCTTCAACAAATTGAGCATCTGTGAAAAGCAAATATTGTGATCTATTTCCTTACCAGGCTAGTCCATGCACAGTTATTTCCTTGTGTATATCAGCACCTCTAACAAAATGCACGTTTCATCCCTTATAGCAAAAACTGACAAGAGGCAATAAGGACTATGTGATGTGGCAAAGAGCATTTACAGTGTCTCAAAGAAAGAGAAGAGGTGTAGGAGTTTTCAAGTGAACCTTGCATCTCTTCCCCATACAGTTCTATTCCTGAAAATCTGACAGATGGATTTATCCCCTCCTACAGCCTCAACAATAGATTGACGCTATACTCAGCTACAGACATCCCAATGTAAAGCCAAGACAACCTTAATGAACGACAAAACCCACTTTACAATATATATGTCTCCAAACTAGAAGAGCTTCTTAATATTTTGTCCTGTACGTTATCTAAGCATCTCCTGATCGAATGGGTCAATAACGCTTGAACTGGCTTTGTTATTCAATATGTTGAGCAATATCTCCACATTTCATTGCACAGGCAGCTTACAGAATTTTGTGTGGGTTTGGGTTTTGTCTTTTCACTTCCTGAGTAGTAAATTAGGAGTGATCATTCTTGGCAAAGAGAAAGTACATGAAAATTAAATCTGTCTGCTTCTAACAAAATAACGAATAAGAGAATGGACCTAATAGAACATTTAAATTTGCTAAATACCAGCACTGGTGCCATTCCAGTGAAACTCTAGCTCAAAACAGTGGTTCAAAGCAAACCATCTTCCTGCTACAAAACCATGCCCTGGCTGCCTGGCCAGAGGATCCCTTTTCCTTGGTCAGATGCCATCTGACCAGTTGCAGTTTGCAGCATACGCTTGCAGTTTGCATATATCTCATGGAGCTTTCAATTCTCCTCTCAGTGAAAAGACAGACAGATCATAAATTTATTGATTCAAGACAAATTATATTTCTCCAAATGAGACGTTCACTATGATTTAGGTTTTAAACTGTAGACCTGCTGTAGATCCAAATGAACCCGCAACAGATCATTTAAAACCATACCTACATTGACAGCTCCTAAATAGAGTGTGCATCTTGATCTTTTCCTCTGGATTTTTCTCATATCTGTTGATAAAGATTGTTTTCTGGGTGCACAGTACATAAGGTGCTTATTCAATAGCCTCAGCTGATGGTGCGACATTCTTTACTTATAATAGAGCAATGTCTTTCATAGGTAATAAAGACAAATTTTATCACTTTTAGGGTCTCTGCTACTGAATTGCAATTAAAATGTCACTGCTAATTTAGAAATGGCAGAGCATAGAATAGAATCATAGAATTTCTTGTTTGGAAAAGACCTTTGAGATCAAGTCCAACTGTGTACACAGCAGGTGTGCAATTTTCCTGCTTGATGCCTCCATTTCCCTTTAGTAAGTTAAGAATTGTGCTTCCTCAAGAGGATTTGCATAACAGCAATTTTATGTTTACTGTGGCCCTCAAGGCAACATCCAACAATAGTCTTGTCAATCTTAACATATGAGTCTCTAAATTAGATCAAGTACTCCTGATAAGAGTCTTGGCTATCTCTGCTCTGACTGGGGACCATAACTATACCCATAACTGCTATGACATTCTGAACCTTCCTTTCATAAATATAACCTGAATTAGCCCAGAGATATAAGGTTAATGGACCTGGTGGGCACATGAAGCATGTAAAAGATACACATTTCATTAATAACCATTTGAAGCATAATTGATTTTTTGAAAAACTACAAGACAATCACTTCCTCATGTTCTGGGAAAAGTACTACAGTTTGGTAACTTTTAAAACTTAAAGCCTTTCAGATGAAATAGTAAGTAAATATTTAAGCATCCTTCCTGTGAAAGGAGATCATGACAATCTGTGAGAGCAAAAATATATTTTATTCATATAAAACTTATCATAGGTAATCAAACTTCACTCAGGTTACAACCTGCTATTTCAGAGAGAATGTCCAGTCTGTTTAAATATTGAACTAAGAATTTATCTTGAATAAAAGCTGAAACACCACTAAGAGTTGAATCCAGAATGAACATCCTATGATATGTCTAACAATACAGTACTCTTCTGTATTAAATACCACGCTATTGTAATATGCTGTAATTAGGAAACAATTTTAATTCCGTATTTCATTGTTGACAGGAATTCTTTTACAGTCTTTGATTTTGCACCATGTTCATTTTTGTAGAAATGGTAGTTCAACTAATAGAATTGTTTAAAACCATGAGTTTTCTTCCTTTGTTGAAAACTATAAGGAAATAAAAGCTATCCTTTCAGAATTGCTGTTCGTACAATAACCAAGGGAAATACTTTGGGTTTATCAATGCACGTTTTAGAATTCTTTAAGTCTCATCAGTAAAAATTTTATTTTGTATTGCATATAGTTCATAAAAACCTTTTATCCACGTTCAGACATGAAATCTCTTTGATTTCAGTCTAAATGAATAAACTGTCAAAATACAATGCAATACTAATATTTGCCATTAACTACCATCCTAGTACACTATTCTCACTGATGTGCTCAGTATATAGGTTTTAAGATTCATAGTTTATTTCACTAATCAGGGTCAAGCAACTGTTCTTTTCATGGAGGGAGGAGTGACTGTGGCAATGCTCAAGTCCTAATTCTGCTTACTCTCCATATATCTGCTCAGCCTTTCAGACAAATACCTTAACAGTTTGCACCACATTATTACCACTAGGAATAGGAGCTTTTTAAGAAGGTTTCTGTCAAATAGACTTGAAGAGATTTAAAACTTATTTGTTGCTTTTGGCAGAGTTGCAATTCCTAAATTTTGCAATTATGACTTTTTTAGGGGCCTGAATATGAAGCTATCCCATTTCGGCAACAAAAATCTTAGCATGTTCACAGACACAAGTTCTGAAAATAGACACATAGATATGACATGTAAGAACAGCGAGTCCCACTCAATGGAGCATTTTTTTCCTACAATAGCAAACTTCCATCACCCTTTTTAGACAAAAAAAGCAGAGTACGTGAATTGTGCTCAAAAAGAATGTAGTAGCATCCAGGCAGTCTTTAGTTCACTACACGATAAGAAAGGGAACAGTAGATTGCCCATTGAAATATATGGAAAATATAATGCTGACAAAACAGTTCCTAGCAAAATCTTTTTCTCCCGTAGTAGAAGTTACGGGTGGTCTTCACAAAAAAAAAAAAAAAATAACACTAAGAAAACCTTGGCTGCAGCTAGCTTGTTGGCAAAAGCAAAACCAAATATCTGGCACCAGGTGTGAAAGTAGTGAGGCACCTCGACCTCATGGTCATTAGACTTCTGCAAGATTTCCAACTCAAGTAAGATTTCCCAGCTCACACCTCCTTCATCAGCCCTCATCACATTGGCTGAAATTATCTTGGCAGTGGGGACAATTATTCAACTGTCACAAGTGTTACAGACATATCTGAATCGAACACAGTGCACAGGCCAGATAACTTCGGCTTCAAGAACTCCCACCACGTCTGCTGAAAATTCTCCTCCAGGGGAGATGGGAGCTCCCAGCAACAAAAATGCTCCTTTGTGTTTATCTTGAACTAGGATGGCCACTCCAGCCATATGACCAACCACCAACTTGAATCATCTCCTAGATAATTCAGCGAAGTGGACTTCTGCAACCTCTTCATTTGAAGTCTTCATTTTAAGAAATAATCTAAACCACAGATCCATAAGTAACACCTCATCAGTCCCCACCTAGAAGATATAAAGTTGATCTCCAGCTCCCATGTCAACAATAATTTATTTGCTTGTACAGCCAGGCTTTTTCATTCCTCCTTGTATCAAATGTAATGTCA
The DNA here is from genome assembly GCA_013389885.1 of Geococcyx californianus. Lineage (NCBI taxonomy): Eukaryota > Metazoa > Chordata > Aves > Cuculiformes > Neomorphidae > Geococcyx > Geococcyx californianus. The sequence goes on along the minus strand of VWPV01007497.1, from coordinate 57,680 downwards.
GCCTGCCATCTAGGTCCCTGTCCTTTATACAGATAGCACACTGTTAGGAAACACTTACTTTGCCATTGCCATCGTGGTCCTGGGATGAAGTATCAAATGACAGGCTTTCATCTGGATATAATTTATTCATTATATCATTACTTTGTATTAAAGAAAATGCACCAGTGTGAAAGTATGAACGGAAAACACATCTTGGCTATTGAATAACCTGGAAATTATTAAAGTTAAAAGCTTTTGAGTTAGACAGAGCAGCATCATATTATTAGAATTATATGTTAATGTTTCAGCCATGCAAGCTCTGTGGGTCTGCTTAAGCACCTGTGGAAATAAGTTTTGCCCTATTACAATGCTAACAAATACACTGGACCTAGTCAGTTTAATTGCTCAAATTATCCATATGATTAAGTTTTATGAGCTAATAAAACACATCCTGATATAAATATAATAAATACTTTGTACAAATTACTATATTGAGTCTATTTTCAACAACTTCTTCCTATTTTCTTTGTCTCCTCTGTTTTCCTGTTCCTCGGGTTGCATTCAGTGCAGCCGCTACGCAGAAGGCCCCTCGTGCGGCTTGAGGTGGGATGGAAGCTGTGAGAGCACATCATTTACTGTGCAATGCCATCTATCTTTAAAAAGAAAATATACTCCAGAATAGATTTAACTCTTTCCAAGGAAGCCATGTCAACAACTCCAGCTCCTTCCTTCAGCACAGAGGAAGAGGCACCATTTCTCAGTATCTCCTTTTCTCTTTGTTAGGCCACATCCATATTCCCAAATGTCATCACACCTCAGTGTCACTTACTGCCTCTCTGCTTTTACTGCCTCCTCGGAGGCAGTAAAATTGACACTGATAACGGACTCTGGCAAACGGTTTTCCATACCTAACATTAACATCCCTGCTTTTATATTCATAACTGTGCCATAAAAGTGAAAGATGGTAAAGTTTTATGATGTCTAAAGACGGGCCTGAGTGGCAAAACCTGCACACTAAGTGAAATTTTTCCCAGCCTGGGAGGTTTTAGGTTTCAAGCTCTACTCAACTTTTTCCCTGTTCTAAATTATTATATATTCTACCACTTTCTTGTGAGGAAAGACATGTGAAGATACTAAGACATTTTTGGTTTTAGTTTCTGATCACAGAAAAAGGTATAGCCATCAGAGGTAAGAAAGCTAAGATGTGGCAGTTTAAACATTTGATTCAGGAACACAGAAAATGCTAGAAAACATTGCATTAATTCATTACATATATTTTCATTTTAAGCACAGTAATTTTAAAAGCTGATGGTCCACATCAGTAAGGGATAATCGATTACCAAAAGGAAGTATATGAACTAAAATCAACCGATATTCCTGAAGTTGAAGAATTTATTACAAACAAGTGATTGAATAGATCTAAATGAAGAAAACAGGTAAGTCATTAAAAATAAAATGCAAACACTGTTCTAATTAATCATAGACTCAGAAAGGATTTATCATCCTCACAATATATAAAAAATTATTTCCTTCACACTCTTGAAATCAAATTTACAACTGTATGAATCTTTGCCTGCTAAAGTAGAAAACCATCACTTTGCACTTTGAAGAGACTGAGGCAATAACTGCTGGCATCCAGTACCTTTGTATCCGCGTAAAAATACTATTCTGAAATTTATTGCACAGCATATGTAGAAGGATCACTGAACCATCCACAAAAAATAATTCGTGGAAGTTTTGGAATTATTTGAAAATAATTCATGGAAGGCTGAAGATAGTGATGCTATAATCTCAACACGATTCTATATTTCAAAAATTTAGAGCAAAAAATTGAAACTTGAAACAATAACTTCCTAAAAAAATGAAACAATAACTTCCTAAACAAACAATTTGGAGAACATTGGAACTGACCTAATGCCAATAAGTAGGCGACAGCACTTTTCAAGTCAGGTAATTTTCATCTCTTTTAACATAGGTTTAAAATGAAAACTTCCTGAGTAAATCATACCTGCAATGATGGCAACATTACATCTCTTGAGTTCTGATTCATTTTCCATTCCTGTAAAACTATGTAATGCTTTGTTTACCTGATAGAAATTTGTAAGGAACAGTGAATAACAAAGTGCTTTAATGAACATAAATATTATTATTATAGATCATTAGAACAAGAGGTGTCTATACAGATAAGGTGTACATATGTGTATATACAGATAGATATGAAGATAGTACCTTTTGAGTGTTTTTTTTTCCTAATGAGGAAACCAGGCTGTCCATACAGCAGGCTCATGAATAATATTTATTGAGAATGCTATAAAATGAGAGTGATTCCACTTCGAAAAAAACAACTCCCACCCCTTTATATACTGTCTAATTAACAATTACATTCCTTTGAACATCTTAAAGCCATAAGCAAATTGAGCCACTTCTCCAAGAGATTTAAACGTAAACACATTCTTGATTTAACAGAAATTCCTTGCACCGGGCTCCAGTGTGGTGTTGTTTTTCCTTCATTTCATACATATGTTAAAATAATCATGTAAAAAGATTCCCGGACTGTGTCTTCAAATCTTTCAGAGGATGATTCACTCTATTCATTTTCACTAACACAGTGCTGCTTAACTTTAACTGAACGTACCTTTTATATATTTAATGTGGATTCAGACCAATACGTAGAGACTGAATGACTCTTTGCTAAGAATGCCAACAGACTGTAACAAAATACACATGTAGGAAAGAAAGTATGGGTGAGAGGGAAGCGCTTGGCAGAGGGAAAGAAGCTTTTGGTGATTTGGTGGTATGTGAAAGAAACTGGGCAGACTCCCACCAACTTACATCTTTCCATCTGCCCTGTCCCCATTCATCAGCATACGGGGCCCATACACTCCTCCCCTGGGTAAACCATTTGGAGAGATGAAGGAAAAGCACAGTAGCTCAGGGGTTGGGAAGCAGGAAACTCACTTGCAAAAGCATGACTCCATCTACAGAAAAGATGCCTGTATACAGGGATCTGTCTCACCCATGAACAAATCCTCTCGCCCCATGCAGCCTCTAAGTACACCGAGAAGGTCCACAGATTCTTTGGATGAGAGTTAATCCTTACACAGGTAGCATTCAGTCATTGCCAGCCTCACCTAAGGATTGATTTTCTGTCACTTTAGCATTTCAAAGGGCTCACAGGCAACACTGTTTGCAGTGAAAAGAAGAGAGCTTTGCATTGCTTTGGTGTTTCCATTCGTCATTTTCCTCCTCTGAAACTATTTCAAAGCTGTCAGCAGGCCTGCACAGCAACTGAAGCATACGGAGATGAAGTGAGTGCACAAGGAATAGCTGAGCTTTAATTTGAAACACAGATGCATCTGTGCTGGGGGGCTATTTTAGTTTATCTAACCTACCCTAATTCCACATGATATGGCCACAGCAAATCTGTGTCTCATGTAACTCAATGCACTCCAAGATTACATGCAAGACTCCCACAGCAATTGAAGAAGATGGGGTGACAAGGCTGGTGTAGGTATGAGCAAGTTATTCAGTGCACAAAAAGCACAACAAACCACTTTGGCCAGCTGCCAGTTCCTACATTTATGGCCCTTTTAAACACATTAATTTCCTACTGCATGAAAATCATCCAGCTGATTGTTGATACAACCTCATCCTAGCATCACTACAGCTCTATCAAGAAGATAGTATTATTCCTTGGCAAACAAAAATAACTTTGAGGGTAAAAAAGAGACAAATAAAACCCTGGACTAGCAGTGAGCTGATCAGAGACAAGATTGTCTCAGATGTCTGGATGACAAACCTCACTCCCCATGCACACACTTACTGTGGTCCATAACAAGCCCAGAACAGGTTCTCGCTATGCAATATGAGGAACAGGGAATTGACAACAGGTCCTCAGCTGGAAAGCTTCTTGCTAGTAATGCTCCATCTGACATTTTGGACTAAACATCAAATGCAAGGTGTTACAGAAGCCTTTCTAGAAAGTTTAGCTTTTGTCTTTACATTTTTCTTATCCTAGTAGTGAGGCTACAGGCAATATGAAAGACTATAAAAACAATGAGATGTATTGGAGTAGTTATTTCCCAGGTCATATTGTAAGGAATCAAGGTTTATAGCAGAAAGATCAAAGTATTTCCCTTTATTTCTTAGGATGTACAAACAAACTTAAACTGGAAACAGAGGAGTACCTTTGCTTCTACTAGATATTGTCAGAGACATTACAGATGGAAATGTCTCAAAATAGTCACTGATTTATTTTTGCAGCTCTCCCAAGTGTCTTCACACCTTTATTTGTCATCCAGATATTTATGTAACACTCCGGAATTCATCAGAGACGAGTCTGAAATATTGTCATAAGGCAGCCAAACTGTCTCAAGATGCCTCACTAGAATTCAAACATACACACTGCACAGGAACTTCTTCTAGCAGGCTTTACAGAAGGGACTGGATAAAGCTGCCAAAGAAAATGGAATTTAACAGCCAGAAGTATGTGAAAATAACCCCCAGAATTGTGTGCTTTATCTCTACTGGGGAAACATTTTCTTTTCCTTTCCTTCTTAATTCAATTTACATTTATTTCCATTGTACTTTAGAAAGTCATTTTGTACCAAATCGTTATGATTTCTATCAAGATTTAGACAGACTTATTTTTACTTCATTAAAATCATGTAGCAAGAGCACTAACTTGAACCCAGGGACTTCAGCAATTTCATCTCTAAGTACAAGCAGCCAGCGTGTCACCTCTTAAGATTAACACTCCAGCTTCTCCCGGTTTTTTGGTTTTCTGTTGTTGTGACCACTGATAAAGTTGACACCACATAGACTATGCTGGTACCAACGGACCTGCAGTATTCTTTATCTGCAAGGACTGGCTTGTCCTGTTTTTCAAATAGGTTTTCTATGAGTATTCTAATAGAACACAGTTGCCTGAATAAGGAGGGAAATCCGAACACAATGGAAACAGGAACAACTGAAAACAAGGTGGGGTTAAGATTGAGAAGAAAGCATGCTGAAATGTTCTTATATTCCCCACAATCCAATTAACTGTACAGGGCAAGTTTGGAGACAGCTATTTATAGCTGTGTTTACTGTTGTTGCTGCTACTCAGTAGTCACATTTAGGAAGTGCCAAATCTTATTCCACCTTCTCTTGTCTTCTCACTAAGCCTCCACTTGGAAACACTACTGCCCACCACAAAGAAGAGAACAGCAGTTTACTGACCCACTTCCTTTATCCTGTCCTGCCATATTATTTTCTCTCTCTTGTAGAACTGTGTCTGCCAATTCAACAAAGAACAAGTCTAGTCTTTCTCTTTACCTTCTCTATATCAATATCTAAAACTTCCTGGCTTCACCTATAATATATTTTTCCTACCATTCTCACAGAGAAGGTCACCACCCACTCATTTCTTACTCACAATATGGCTTTAACGCTATTTTCCACCATTAAATGAGAAGATTCATGGTGAGCATTGGTTCAGTTGGGCACTGCTTCCGGGTATTTATTATGGACTGAAACCAACAGAGATCAGCTTCTCAGCCTAGCATGAACAAGAAAAAATATTAGAATGACAAAAAATTCACCACATACACACACTTTTGTACCATAATAGTTCTTGTAGTCATGCCCAGATGGCTAATAATTCTGAATAAGACTTTCAGAAGCGCCTAAATATTTGATATGGTTAATTGTTGTCTTCTGATTACTGATGAGGCCTCTTACCTGGAGTGGTAAATGTTTTTATGCCTTTACAGCCTGGGGTTCTGAAGTTACACCCATTTTAGTAGTAACACTTGCAAGGAAGCTAAGAATTTAAGTTTCACATCATTTCAATGGGTCTGTACTAACTGGTTAAAGGATCTGATGAAATCCTTTGATACTTCAGACAATCATCTATGCTTGGCACTGGCTCTTTGAAACACCATCCTTGAAGAGCTTCCCGTGCCCATGACAGAGGAGTCAAGCACTGGCTCTCTGATGCACAGTCCTGGCTCACAACTTCTCAGCTCTCACAGACACAACCAAAATTTACAAAGGAAACCACTGTATCAGCCAGCCAGCCAGCCAAAAACCTCCACTAGCATTAAAAAAGCCCCCAAAATTACTATCCCTGGCTCCTGAAAATTGACCACAGCTGTAGCTAAGAACAAGTCCAATTCTACAGGAAACCCACAGCACTGGCAACTTAAAAGCTAATAGCTTCCCCAAGCGACTTTTAATCACAATCCCTTGAGCAGTGCGGAGACAAAGCGGATGCATCATCCATCCTCCAAGCAAACCTCATCATAGTTTTATATGCTGGCCTTCTCCACTGTCTCTCACTCACAGGTCTCTCCAGCAGGCAGTGGTCAAAAAAAGGAGTCATCAAGACTTTCCAGTGTGATTTTCAAGAAAAACACATTTCAACATGCTTCAGGTACACAGCCCATGAACACATGTACAGCAGTTTATAGGCAAATACTCACCATTTTCCCAGAAACTCTGGGCCAAATTCTGAAGTAATTGGAACCTTACGCAACTGTTGACTCTAGTGAGAACAAACAGGTGTTGTGTCAATTATCACAGATTATCTCAGTGAAATAGCCCCCATTTGGGGTTGCGCTACAACAACTTTATATGGCTGACATGAAAGGTCTTACAATCAACATAACCAGGCACAAGAGGCTCATCAGTGTTACAGGGTGGAGTAGTGTACAATCAAAGGAAAGCAAAAATGGCCAAGGTTTCTTCCAATCCAGAAAATCCCAATGACTCTTATCTCCAAGGAGTATTTAACAACTTGCACAAGTTAGAGCAAGCATAACACTGCTCTAATATATGCCAAGTAAGGGGCTCAGTGCACAATTGTGATGAAAATTGCCCAATAAAAGCTCTGTTATCCAAGATGTTTTTTCTTTCAGGAGGATTTGATCATTCTTTGCAAAAATAAGATAAGTCATTGCTTCATGCTCACAAAAGCTAGCAAAACTGACCTGCACTCCACTAACTTACTGTGTGCCTTCTCCCCTTAGCACTGAATAGGATTGCTGCCTAAGTTCTTCTCACCAACTCCTACATCCCACTTTTTCAAAAGGAAAATATTACTCATACTGTGCTTGGTCTGCCAGTTAAAGAAAAGGAGCTGGAATTCCTTGGGTTTTTATATGCATGTGCAACCTTTTATCCTTCCAGTAGTTAGAAAAAGGTAAATGTGTTCTTCCTTATCCTGACTACAAAATCATCAAGAAGTTAAGGATTTTCTAAGACAATGTCTCTCTAGTAAGTTACATGGTGTTCTTTGAGCTCTGAGAATCTGATCAGGTCACAACTGATCATATTTAGACTTAACCCGTTGTCTTGATTAAAGAAGATGGAGCATAAGAAATAAACCTATGGGACAGTAAGATGTAGCAAATTTAATTTACATTACTTGTATGAGTTTAAGGGTGATTTCTACACCCTTTAGCTTTATAACATGAATCTTCAAAGGGCAGAGGCAGTGGGAATTCAGCTTGATAGCCTATTTCCTGAGCACATATAAAGATAAGTCTTGAATATTGTTTTGCCTATTCATCAGTTGCTGAAGACATTTTTAGAGCATAACGCTTAGCCATAAATCAGAAAGAAAAGCTCCCTACTTACAGCTGAAACCACAGCAAACTTTTTGAACATATTTAGGGAAATCTTCATACAGTGACCACTGAATTCTGACATCAACTAGGTATATCACCTCCCAAGACCACAGGAGCTTCACAAATGAATGGGTACCATGGTAGTACCTGCCATGGCGCACAACGAACATGTGGTTAGTCATATCACATTGACAGATATGTGGATATTTGACAAACGATTTCTCACTGCTAGCTGTTCCAGATGGTTTTAGCCAGGCTAGCAGCAAAGAAGTATATATGCATATGACATAATCAGTCTGGGACAATATTTAAAACACAATTGTTACTTGTTCTTAAAACCAGATGCTACAATATACAGCTGTATTTGTAGCCTTTGGATGCTGGCACGTGTGCTAAGATGGACTTCCTGCATATAGACAAGTGCTGGAAATGTTGCCTCATTAGGAGAAACTCTTCCCACATGCTCTGGGACTATTAGGAATTCCAGTGCTTCAGAGATTACCTCATCATTAGGCATCACCTAATTTGAAACACAATCATGCCAGACATCTTTCCATTATCACTTTGAGAAAGTTTGCCAGTTCTTTCAAGGATTAGTAGACAATAAAGGCAGTAGTCACATCATATCTCCCAAAGCCAAAAATATTCATCCCCGAGTAGAACCCTCTGATGTTCTATTACACAGTGCTTGAGGTACCTGTGTAAATAATCCTTCATGGATGGACAGATAGACACTGGAACAAATTGATAATGAGAAAGTTTGCAATATAAGGTTTCTTTGTATTTTAATATATATATATATTAAATTCTCTCAAAAGTATCTATTTTTTCCACAATCTCATTATACTTTAAACATATCAGCTCAGCATGAAAAAAACTAAGAATAAAATAAAGGCCAAAAAAAATCTCAGGTCTAATTACACTAAACAGCCAGAAGAACTAAAATAGTGCCCAATTTAGCTCATTGAGTAAGGATGGAGAGAAAACAATAAATATATATCATTAACGTGTGTATCAGGTAAGTGTATTTTAAGAATATGAATCTTTCTTTGAATCTATTAAAAACTAGGGACAACATTCATCCTTCAAGCAATTCTGGTTAACGGAATTGTTATACCCAGTACAATATTGGTCCTACATGTTCTTTAGAATCACTCAATTTTACTATTAATGTTGATATGTAATCCTTCATAGAACTTTTCCCAGGTCGCTTAAAATAAATTGAGCTCAATTACATCATATCAGAAGTAACAATGAAGTCCATTCTCTTATGATTTTATTCATTAAATTACATAAAATAAGTATATGGTGAAAAGGAAGTTCATGGGAAAAAGCTAAGGCAAATTAAAATACCTATCCATCACCTCAGGTTTTCTCCTACCACCACGTAAGCTGAATATAACCTGAACCTAAATTACAAGTCAGGACAACGCTCACCAAAACTTTGTCTTACATGTTGAATATTTCCACATCACTACCAACGTGACCCAATAAAAATATCAGACTCAGCAGGGTTCCATTTTTTAACATCCCAGCACCCAATCCATCAATCACAACTCCTGAAATACCAATCAACAGATTAAAAATAGTTTCATATATAAATGTTTCAAAGACACAGACATCCACTAAAAAGTTAGTTACATAAAAACAGATAGATGTTTTATGTGAATGATTACGCAACAATAAAAATCTCACCATAAAGAGGTTTAGAAACTGATCCAAACATAAAATAAGTCTTTCAATTTTTTTCAGTAGTCTTTGTATCAGCTCCTGATTTATTTATCAGCATCTATTTATGAAGATCTTCAGGGTGCCAACTGATTCATCAGATCAAGTACAGATCAACAAAACATATCCTTGTAATTCTCATTTCCTTCATGTTTAAGAAACAGATTATCTCGAGCAAAGTAATTTTTTGGTGAGTATAACTATTGATTTCTAAAGAATAACGTCTGGTTTTGAACATTTTTCTGCATCGTCTGCCAAGTCCCATGGAGATATTTTATATGACATGTTATTCAAAAGCTGTAAGTCTGCTAAATTAAACATGGGGCTCTAGGGTCTTTGAAAATTAAGTGTGGAGAAATCAGAGACTTTTACCTATACAGCTTAGTGAAAATAAGCATTTACAAAGCACACTGCACTTCATTGTTTTGTGTTCCTCAGTCCGTTACTAAATTTAAAAGGCAGCACTTGGGTTTATAGCTTCTTTCCACAGATTTCACATTTCTCATCTTATTTTCAGTGCTGGTTAGAACTGGAACTTTTTTCTGTTCCTTTTTCAAATGAGAGTTAAGAACATATTTCCTCCTAGCATGCTATTAATATTCTTGCTTTGGTCAATGCTAGCCTCTGTTTTTCTAGGTCACTTTGAAGTTCTGTTCATTATTTTGTGACATTCGCTTTGTTCTTCTGCTTTCACCTCAAACAAACTCCAGATACTTGAAAAGCTATTTAAGATAATGATATTTAGATGAATCATTTGTTCACTTTACTATTCTTTTTGGTCTTTAATACACACTGAGACCTCTGTGGTTAGATTTGTTCGGAGCATAGTTCAATCAAGCAGTCCATTCTTCTTCTGGATATAGTTCAGTCACTGATTTCATAGCCAATTATAGAGACACATTCCCTAGCAAGAATCTTGGTTGTCCCATTCCCAACTAGTTAATATTTTATTCGATAATTCTTTGAAGTTTTCTCTGGCTAAATTCTTACATTTACTAATAGAGATACTTTACAATAGTTGTAAAAGATTTCAGCAGAGGGCAACCTCATTGTGGCCTCTCTGGTTTTTAAAGACATAGTATCATCTGGGCATTTAAAATAATTATAACACATAGTTTCTTTGAGGATTTTCTTTTTGTCAGAAAAGCTAAAAAAATCCCTTTCCTCTCTAACATACCATTTCTAGGCTCAGACAGAACTTAAATTCCACTTAAGATCTCAGGTCAGGGTAAACTTCATGCTTGAAGAGCTACACAGAACCAGGTTTTTTCCTTTCTGCCACTTTGGAAAAAGTCAGTCTATTTCATTGTGTATCTGGACTTTCTCCTCAAATGTGGCCTTCAAATCACAAATGGCCCCAAATTAGCTCTCTCTGATCTTAATTATAAAATGATGCAAATCAAACAAATGAAAAAGACCACCAAATTGGAGATTCACTGACTGAAAGAAAGAGTATTTGTTGGCACTTAAAAGATGACAAATGGGCTGCAAGTTTACCTTTATGGTGCTATTCTCTGGTATCACTTATCATACTTCTGTTGTCTATCACAATTGTGCAAGTCTCTGTGAGTACTAATAGTCCTGGTCTAGGAAATGGTGTTTCTCCAGCCCATGTCCCACCAGAGGCATTTCCCTTTTGCTGTATCCATGTCTTAAAGGCCAAAAAATAATTGCCCCAATATTGTTTTTTCTAGAAACAGGAAAAAGACAGTTTTTTCCTGGCTCAGATTTTGTACAGATAAGAAGGAAATTACAAATTCTACCATATTAATATTTAAGCCCCACATTGTACAATTTTCTGAATTATTGCTTTTTCCCTCTGAATGAAAAAAAATCAAAAACATTGCCTAGGAGGAAGAAGAATCAAGAACAAGGTATTGAGCTTGCATCTAGAAAGCTAACAAGACTCTTTTATTGTGGAATTTTACAATTTAAGGTGTGTTCACCTGTCCTCCAGTAAACTTCAGCAATCTTCATGTTACTCTCAGAATCTTGTTACTGGCATGGAATTACTCCGTTAATAGAGGGAACTCAGGCTGCTGTGACAGCCTTCTACCCTTCTCTGGAGGATGAAGCCCAATACTGCAAGCCTTACATAATACTACAGTATCACAAGGCTGGAAAAGACCTTTGAGATCATCGAGTCCAGCCTATGACCCAATACCAACACCTACATCTAAACCGTGGCACTAAGTGCCTCATCCAATCTCCTCTTCAAGGCCTCCAGGGACGGTGACTCCACCACCTCCCCAGGCAGCGCATTCCAATGGCCAATCACCCTCTCAGTGAAGAATTTTTTCCTAATATCAAGCCTAAACCTCCCCTGGTGAAGCTTGAGACCGTGTCCTCTTGTTCTGTCGCCGGTCACCTGAGAGAAGAGACCAACCCCTGCCTGACTACAACTTCCCTTTAGGCAGTTATAGAGAGCTATAAGGTCTCCCCTGATCCTCCTCTTCTCCAGGCTAAACAACCCCAGCTCCCTCAATTGCTCTTCATAGGGCTTGTGCTTCAGCCCCTTCACCATCCTCGTCTCTCTCCTCTGGATTCACTCCAGCATCTCAACATCTTTCTTAAACTGAGGGGCCCAGAACTGGACACAGCACTCAAGGTGCGGCCTGACCAGTGCCAAGTACTGATTATAAGGGGATGATAACTTCTCTAATCCTGCTGGCCACACTATTCCTGATGCAGGCCTTACAACACAGACAAATGTAGTTGTTCTTAATTTTCTTCTTCATTTAATTTTCGTTTGCACACAACAATCTGAACTGAAAGAAAAAAATACCCAATAATATAAGAAGTGCTGCTAATTAAAAGCTGCTCCTACTATTACGGCTCCCTCTGTTACATCAGATGAAAATCCTTGTATTCATGTTGTAGTGACAAGAGAAACATCTAAAGGTGTAGCATAAGCTTAGTCTAAAGTAAATGCACACAATTCCATTTAGGGGGGCAATATATACTAACACCAGAAAATGAAAGGCTACAACATTAATGTCTGGAATGCCAATTGTTTTAAAAGCAAGCATTTAGACTAATGAAAAATGTTTCCCCTTATTAGACTCACTAATAAATATTTATTAAGCAACATTAACAACAGTGGTAAAATAGCTGTGTGTAATGTAACATATGCTCTCTATCATGCATTTGCCTCTGCTTATGTTAAGAACGCGCGTGTTATTTATGAACAGCGATGTTGTAAGTTTAAAGACCCATTTTGGGGAACAAAGTTAGATTAGGCACGCTCAATACAGGCCACATTGTTTTTCATCAAGTCTCACAACTTAGAATTACAGTACAGTGACTTGTGTCACACACAGCCACATTTCAGCACTGTTTACTGCACTCCTTGGCCTTTCCATGTCAAAGGTGAGCAACATGGTACCAAATTTACATGGGCTTTCAACCAGCTTTCAGATTTGTATTGCAAAACATATGGGACTAATTTTGAAGCCAGAGTCAACCTTTAAATCAAGCGACAAGAAAGAATGAATCATTTTAAACAAGATCTTTAACCATCACAATGGGAGAAGCCATCAAGCAACCCACATTCAGTTGCTGGAGTGCAGTTTACGTGCATGGTGGCCAATAAAACCCAAAACAACTTTACTGATGATTAAATATATTCCCTCTGTTTAAGCATGCGCTTTATTTAACTTTTCTGACTTTCTTCACCCATTCCTACACACATACACTCACCTCACTGAATTATCAGAGATAGTATCTCACAAATATCTGGATCCAATAGTATCTACCTAAAAGCATCCTGGCCTGCACTAGGCTTATAGTTCTAAAGACTTATAGGACACATGTATACAAAATGCTCAGGGGCACAATACAGTAGGTATCAAAAAGGAAGCATCTAAAATCCATTTTTAAAGCTGGAATGCTACAACAGGAACACATCTTCATTCAGGGCAACAATCCTAGGTGTCTAAAGTCCCTATCCCTGAACTATTTACTACAGATAGAATATAACACTGTATCATAGAATTATAGAATCACTAGGTTGGAAGAGACTTCTGAGGTCACCAAGTCCAACCGTGCCTGTCTCCTTATTAAACTGCGTTCCAAAGAAACTCATCCACCCATTTTTTAAACACCTCTAGAGGTGGTGACTCCACCACCTCCCTGGGCAGCCTGTGCCAATCCTTGTCAGACAAAATACATTAGAACAGGATGCATGAACTGAAGTTTCTACTCTGCACACAGAATAAAATAATACAAATAAATAAAATATAATTGGGACATGTGAAATGAAAGACATGCTATTCTTGTTTTGTAGAGTCTAAATCAGGTAGTACCACCTCAGAGCTAGAGGCAGTCTTTGTGTGGCACGCCTTGTCAGAGGAAGTCAAAGTAATACAGTAAGTTCATTCAGTGTTGCAACATCATACACTACTACCAGTAGAGCAGGAATTGGTAATACACCATCCCTTACCACAAGTTACCCACAACAAGACCTGTTGATGGTCAATGCAAGGAGAAAACAAGCAGTTCATGACAATGTACCAAGAATGAACTTAGTTTGCCTTGTTGCCAAGCTTGAAGTTTATTCCCTCTTATAAGTCCAATTAAGAGTTCAGTTTGTTTAGACTCTCTCTTTAAAAGCTTTTCAGTCTGACTCTTCATTGCCAATTCCACTAAAAGCAGTCAACAAACAATAGAGCTATAAAGAACTGCAGATTTATCTGTCTTCTGTGTCTGTGTTTCAAAACCAAGACTTTAAGAGGTGTTGGTTATTTTGGGGAGAACCTACTTAAGAAGAAACATGTAATGTGCCTATCAAGATAAACTGGATTGCGAGACTAAAGTTGCAATAGATAGATTAATGGACTGCCACTTCCTGTCTGGAATAAATGTAACTCTGCAAAAAAGGAAATTTAAGTTTTCTGTTTTCCAGGCTGCCTTCCCTGGATGTTTAAACTTCTATTTTCTATCCCACAATTGTTCCAGTGCCTATGCAATAGTGAATATATGAGAAAAAAATATCTCAAAATAAATAGCAAGAACTGCTCTGTCAAGAATTATCAAAAGAATATGGGAAAATAGTATAGGATTTTATACAACCAGACATCACAACAGCTAGCCCTTCTTTTCAGGAAAAGCATAGACACTCCCCTTGTTGGGACAATGAGAGTCAACGAAACTATAGCTGATGGGTATCATGGATAACAATGAATACTTGGGTCAATGTATGAGTCCATGCAAGTGAAGCTTTCTGCCTTATTTTCTGTCCTTCCAAACTTTTGTTACCACCACCTGCCTTGTAATATTTGAAAGATTTACTTAATTCATATGTATGTGTAATGCTTGAGAGCAGATTATTATTTTAACACATGAAGGTTAGACCCGAACAACTATACGACCAGCGACAAATGGCTGGAAACCTCTGCCTGTAACAAATGAACAACTCCTCCAATAGGAAAAATTGTCAGAGCTTAACTCAATTTAGTGGTTCTGAGAGAACTTAGACGAGCTGAGACCTGCCAAGCAGAGATTAAAATGGCAGAACTAGCTTTGCATTGGAAACTGTGCAGGAGCAAGTGGGCAACTGAAGTTTGTGTTGCTTTTGGGTGAGATCCAGTTCACACTTCGAGTGTGCCACGAATGAGGCTAGAGCTGAATGCATCGACGGGTATTTCAGCTTCAAGAGGAGCACAAACAGACTCAAAGTTATCAAACAAGTCCAGTATTTTATATAAGAAATGAAGGTAGTTTGGCAAATTTATTCTGGGCTCAAGAGCAAGCACAAAAATGGCAAGCAGAAAAATCTATCTTAAATAAATGTTTTGAATATGGATAACAAGAAATCCACCAAACAAGAAAAATGACATGATGCAACCACCGCTGGTACGAGTCACTCCAAGCCGTGGAGTGGTGGACAAAGAGGAAACTGTTGAACAAAATAGTTCACAAAGCCCCATCCCAGAAAAGCCCACACAAATGTAAAAGTCTAGAAGTAACTGTTAAATAGACATGACAGAAAAAAGTTAACAATAAAAGTAAAATAGCTAACTTATTCAAGAAATGATAAGCAAAACATGATAACATTGTCAAAACATGTCATCAAAAAGTGATAAATAGGGATTTTAAATATTTCTATTTTATTTAATTGATTGTGACGTAAACTGGGGGTATTTGGGACACAAACTCTGGAAATTTTACTATTAACAACATCCAGCTAACAGCTATTGCTATAATTGAAGTTTGGAATACTTAGGATCAAGTTGAAAAACTATTCAAATTAATCAATTACATTTATCAGCATGTATTCAAAATTCGATAAAAAGAGGTGAGGAATATTTCTGTGCTGACGCTTTCCTTACTACCTCCTTTTTTCTGCTTAATATTTTAACTTGATAAAACTTTTTAACCATAACATTTTTTTTGCACTGGTAAAATATATTAATTATACGTTGTATCAAAAAAAAAAAATCTTGTTTTGTACAAATAAAGCAAAATAAATCACCGTTATATTTTTTTACACTATGTATTGTTTTCCCAGACAAATATACTGTCTTTGCAGGGAAACAGCCAAACGGTAAAGTTATTTGGAAGCAAATCTACACACTACCTATCAATGATTTGAAGAAAATTATAATTATTTTCTTTGACACCTCGTGAAATGCAACTGACTGTACATGGAGTTCAGCGTCCTCAGGATTGGTGCTGTCATGCCCTGCTCACAGTACCACTCCTATAACAAAAACTCTCTGCCAAGAACGTGGTGAATTTTTCTGAGCAGTGATAATGAGGTGTGGCTGACTCCCATCAAGCTCAAATGAGCAAGTGCAACTAGGTTATTCCAGAAGCAGTGTGAAGGGCTGGCTGAAAACCATAAAACATTTTATTTGAGAAAAAAAAAAAGGGGGGGGGGGGGAAATTTTTAAGAAGAGCCTGGAGAAATCTCAAAATACTTACTCCAGCTGAGAATAAAGTAGAGAAGTCAGCAGAAACTCATGGGATTTATGAATGACCACAGTCTTTCAGAGGCGTTCTGGATCACACATCCTCTGCAAGCTCTCAGAGACAATTCACTGGTGATGTTGAAACTTGTCATTGGGTTATCTAGAGTACTCGGGGAGGAAGTCTGGCACTTCCTGAATCCTTCTCCCTTTATTGTGCTAGGTTTCTTACCTCCCCAGTGAAGAAGAAAGCAAAAAATCTTTAACTTTCTTGATAGCACCTATTTTCAGCTTTCCTTCCTCTTTGAGCAGTGGACCAGCTTCATCCTTAACATAAAAGTGATCACCGAATGCGGTCTTGTCACCCATCATGTACTTCCTTTCTACATTATATCTTGCCTTAAACATTCTGATTGCACCCTTATGTGTTCAGACAATCTCATTTATACTGTTTCTCATTTCCTTTTCCATACTAGTATGCTATGTCATTTCTATTCTGTTCTGGTAGATAAAAAAAATTGGTCATGAGTCGGCAATATGCACTTGCAGCCCACAAGGTCAATTGTATCTTGGATTGCATCAAAAGAAGTGTGGCCATCAGGTTGAGGGCCATGTTTCTGTCCCTCTGCTCTGTTCTGATGAGACTCTAGCTACAGTACTGCATCCAGCTCTGGAGTCCTCAGCACAGGAAAGACAGGGATGTGTTGGACTGGGTCCAGAGGAAGACCACAGAAACGATCAGAGGCATGGAACACCTCTGCTATGAAGAAAGGCTGAGAGACTTTGGCTTTGCCTGAAGAAGAGATAGCTCCAGGGAGACTTTATTGTGACTTTTCAGTAGTTAAAGGGGGTCTGCAAGAACGATGGGGACAATTTTTTTATCATGGCCTGTTGCAATAGGGCAATGGGGAATGGTATTAAAACAAAAGAGGTGAGATATAGACTAAGTATAAAGAATGCATTTTTCACAATGAGGGTGGGTGAGGCAGTGGAACAGGCTGCCCAGAGAGGAGGAGGATACCCCATTGCTGAAAACAGTGAAGTTCAAGTTGGGGAGGGCTGTGAGCAACCTGATCCATTTGAAAATGTCTCTGCTTATTGCAGGAGGGCTGGACTAGATGACCTTTAAGGGTCCCTTCCAACCCAAACTCTTGTATTATTCTATGATTTCAGTGCCTCATTTACTGCTTCAGTTGATTTCACAAGAAAATTGGATGGGATATTCTGCAAAAAGAAGAGATTCCTTACTCTTCATTACCATATTTTCTTCATTCCCACAATTTATGATATTAATACAAGACTGCTGCAGTATCTAGATGTTTGCCTGTTGTTGCAGATATTTAACTTACGCAAAAGTGTTTCTCACCAGAGCCCATAACCCAGAAAGAGAAAAAATGTGGACTCAGCAACCAACAAGTATATTATTTGGACTAGTAATAAAAGTAACTGAACTTTAACTTCGAGGGCTGTGTTTAGTTCCCTGAAGGAGTATGAAATATATCTTTACACTAATGGTATTTTGTCTGCAATGTGTCGTATTAAATAAGTAGTAACACATTACCCATCTGTCCTGCTCAGTTCAAGCTCCATATCCATTTAGCAAATGTTTTTGCAAACAAGCAAAAGGTGAACAAGCAAAAATGATGAATAATTATTAATAAATAGTAATAATAAAGTTCACGTGACTATAGATATATATAAAAATTCAGTTCTTATCATTCATAATTTTGGCAACATTTTTCCAGGGCAGAAGATTTCTTTGTTTGGTCTGAGTCTGAAAAGATCTTTGCCAAGTATGACAAAATATGATTCAGACATCTTATAAGTTACTAGTTCGAAACGTATTTTAATATGCTTTTCTTTTCACTTAGATAAAAAAGTATGTCTGGGATTTTTTAAACCTCAAACTTGGCAGGTGATGCTTTGAATAAAAAACTAATGCATATTTAAAATCCATTATTCACATAATGTTGCCATTGACATCGAAAACTTGTATCAGTAGGAAACATTCAGGTCAAAATGCTTGCCCAATATTACATCAAAGAAGTCATGGTCATTTTTTTACATTTAAAAAAGCTTCTTCATGTAAGTCACAAGCACATTTCTTCTGCTCTTCAATAGCACAACACAATTGTCAAACACCGGAATTAAAACGTTAACTAAGTATGTGACTAAAAAAAGACATTTCTCCGCATACATGATTGTTTACAACATTCAGAGGTCTTGCTTTCTTTTTTCTAGGTCAATATATTTGTCTTAGATATCCATCTGGGAATTCAAAAGTACAGTTTACCTTAAGATGCAAAATACAAGTTTATACATCATTTTGCTGATTTCTTCTTTAAATAATTGTTTCCATATTTTTGGCTTCCTTTGGAAGTAGTGTCAAATTGTTTTGATTATTAGCTGATGAAAATGAGGAGACTTTCCGTTATGCTGCCATGCACATCTCACCTAATTCAAATTATTTCCTTTCAGATCATGCCTCACAAGTGCTGTTGAGCCACTTCATTCAAGAAATATATGTTTCCTTTCTTTGCTCACTAGGTTCTCAGAATTATAAAGAGCCTCAGAACTTCCAGACAGTGCTCACATGTGTGTCCAGAATCTCACAGGCGTAACAGCGTGAAATTGTCTCAAGAGTTGGAAATGCAAAGCAGCAGGTACCCTCATACTTCAAACCTTTTCTGAATCTGTGAAGTCAATCTCTGTTCTATTCAGGGAACTATGGTAGAATACCACCTCCTTTCCCAGAAGCTGAGATGTCCTTCAGTTAGAAAGCACAGCTTGCAGCTCCTCTAAGTGTTTTGCATTGGTTTTTTGTCTAGGAAACTGTATCAAAGCTGTCATGATGCGTTTGTAACGCACAGTTCAGCACTGTTTTCTGAAGAATCTTACTATTCAGCTTTGCCCTGCATTTGTCAGGTACTCTGTGCAGAAGAAATTCTTCTCTGAGGTGAATGCAGCCAAATCAATTAGCAGCAGTTGTGAAGCTGGCTCTTTTCTTTTTTTTTTTTTACTGTTCTATTAATTTAAAGGATTTATGACAAGAAAATTGTGTGAAACAAGCTTGCACAGCACTGGCTCACAGTAAGAGCTTACAGTTCCTGTTAACCTCAAGTAATTAATGTTTATTGGATTACCATTGATCTATCCAATGGTAAGTGCAGAGTGGACACCAATTACGTAAGATGACTTCAAATGCCAAAGCCTCACAGTGGATTACACAAACAGAGTTTATAAGAAGTGATGAGAAAGAAAAGCGATGTGTTTACTTTTCATTTGGCACATGAATGTCTTCTGGAAAGATTTTGTGTATTTAGGTAGATGAGGCACCAAACCTTAAAACTAGAATATTTGCAGATTGCATGACTATACACTCTTAAACTTCTAAATTTTTGAGCAGGAAAGCAGCTGAATGATTCAAAATGTGAATGAAAATCAAAATGGCAAAGAATCAAAAGAATTTTAATCCCTGCCTATACTGGACTGTGAATTATTTAAATCTACAAAACTTTCCAATGCTTGACACCCACAAACAAGTCTATAAAGCATTTAATTTAGGGTTCTTTCAGGCTTAAGTCTGAGCTGTGTATATCAGTAGTTGACAATAGACATTTGTTGTGCAAGCACAAAGCAAGGGAGTTCTGATAGCAATTTCACCAGATCCAGAGAGAATCTGGCTCACAGGTACAAGTCAATACTCAGTTTAGGAGATCAAACTTGAGTAGAAAAGCTGAGTTAAGGAGACTTTCTTGTGAAAAAGTCCTTAAGAGTCAGAGGGAATCCCTGATTTAGACTGGTTCAACTAACAGTTGCCCAACATGAATTTCTGGAATGATTTCCTACAATGTATAGATTTCTGTGGATTTTTCTACAACTGAGAAACAAATCCACATGTCAGGCTGGGCAGATGTACTCAAAATCCTGACCTCTAACTATTTTGGCCGCCTTCTTTTGTGGTTTTGTAATCCGCAAAACACCATAATACCTCATGCAAATCACTTCAAGAGACACGTGGTTTATGGGGAAATCTACAGCCAGCTGAAGGAGATATTATTTTCATTTCATTATTCATTTTTTCATTTTACATCTCTGGTAGAGTGGTTCAGATTCTGTATTCCATTGACGTCAATTGGAGTAACATATATAATACTCAAGAACACGATTTATGTTCCAGTGTATTACATCTGATTTTGAAAGGTTATATGCACTACAGTCAGACCATGGTATGAATCAAGGAACATGTGTTTAACCTGTTTATTCTAAGGTATTACATTCCAATGTAATAAGAATTCTTCCAAGTTTATTCCTTTGTGTAAGCGTGAAACAGACTACCAAATTTCCAGCATTCTTCAAACTTATCATACAAAGTACTCTTCAATTAGAAGTCAAATATTATTTATACTTAAAGCAGAAATTCCTAACTATATACTGTGAAGACAAAAGATAACTGCATTTTCTGTTCCATGCCAGTTCCTGGTCTAGCCCCTTGAGTATTTCAGAATGTATCAAAATAGCATTTACAGTCCACTTTCATTAAGTATAATGTAGCCTCCCAATCTAATGATGACAATGCCATTTACTTTCATGTAGTGTTCAGAGCAGTAACAGACTCCAGGCATTGTTTACTATTTTTGCCTTTCACAGATCCTCTCTAATCTTCAGATTTTGCAAAACTAAAACCCAGTCAGTTCACAGGCATTTGACAAGAAAAAGCAGCAGACCAGTCATGTTTTTCTAACCAAACACAGAAGAGAGATTGTGTGAAGAATCTGACATAGGCTTTTCTCTCCTACACTAGTTTTTCCCCGCAAACATTCACACTTCCAGCCCCACTGACTGACAAATGACTCATCTGCTCCTACAGACACAATAAACAAACTGGAGAAAAAAAAAAAAAAACCCACCCTATTTTCCAAATGCTTAATTGACCACAGGTATGATAATCTAGTCCCCTGAAGACAAAACACAAATAAAATTAACATGGGGAAAGTAAAATTAATATATTCTGTGGGGTTTTTTAAAAACCTTTCTTTAGCAACATAGTAAAACATGAAGGCTAGAACATACTTACTAATTTTTCTTCCTCACTGTCCTTTAAAATTAGATAAAAATTGGACACTACTGATAGGAACTCATAGAATCACAGAATGTTTTGGGTTGGAAGAGACCTTCAAGATCATCTAATTCCACCCCCACTGCCACGGGTAGGGACCTGTTCCACTGGATCAGGTTGCTCAGAGCCACATCCAATCTAATCTTGAACACCTCCAGGTACGGAGCATCCACAGCTTCTCTGGGCAGCCTGTGCCTCACCATCCTCACAGTAAAAAATATACCTAAATGCTAGTTCTTTACAACAGCTTTGCTACTCACATTTCATGGTACATCACATTATGTGAGACTACTTAGTCGCTGATGATTTCTTAGTAACTTCTTACCTGGAAAATATGGTATTTCTGTCACCAAAATAACACATTCACCACACAATGTGGCTAAGACAACTCCTTCAGCTTCTTTGGTTGGAACAGAAATGGTAGGCACAGTTATCCCTGATCAATCTGTCCACAAAAGGGGATGATTTAAGGAGTGTGGAAAGAGTAAATAAAACATCTAAGAAGGAAGCCCAGAGAGGATTTTTGCTTTCAACTTCAATTCTTGTAGCTTTTCTTCCCCCAGCTCTCCCCGATGCAACTCTCAGATCAATTCCCTTTGTACTTCCATGGGTTTCTGTGTTCTGACAGGAGGAATGAGTTTTGCCTTTTCATCTCTGTGTAAATGTTTATGTCTAAATAGAGACATTGGCCAAAATTCTGGGCTGTGTTCCAGCACTTTGGCTCTGCAGAAAGGAGATGAATGTCCCCAACTGATAATTAATTCCTTCATTGGGGTGGAAGCCCAGATGACATAAGATTAGCAGAAAGGCTGTAAACATGTTTCCCCCCAGGTTCTTCTGGGCATGGTGGAGGAAGATGGCAAAGGACAGAAACTCAAAAGAGAGTAAGATAAAGAGACTTTGATGAAGGTATGATGAGTTTTGATTGATTTCATTGATGGGTTAGTTGTTCCAAAGACCATTGCACTGGTCACTGTCCCAGAGAGTAAGTCCCTCAAACTATCTTGCAGGCGTTTCCAAAGTTGGATAGCACAGGCAAAGTATTTGACTGATATCCACTAAAAAGTAATACAGATTAAAAGGCTTGGAAAATTAAGGGGTTTTATCTGTTCCTATCTTTGATTCCTCTTTTTCAACATCTATATTCTTTTTGATAGCAAGTATCTTGTCAAACACTGGAAGAGGCTGCCCACAGAAGCAGCTGAGTCACCATCACTGCAGGTATTTAAAAGATGCATAGGTGTGGCACTTAGGGACATGGTTTAGTGCTGGACCTGGCAGTGTTAGATTTACAGTTGGCCTCCATGATCTTAAGGACCTTTTCCAACCTAAAGGACTCTGCAATCTTATTAAAAAAAGAGTTCAGGATTTAGGTTTTAGTATTCCCCTTTATAGATGTGGGAACTTCATAGGGCAGATTCTATTACATAACCTGCTAGCACCAGTAAGTGCTGTTTTTCTTGTAACATAGAGCCCTAAACTCGCAAATCCTTAAGTGAGTATTTTTTACTTGCTTTAGTTTAGCCATTTATTGCAATGAGCTTTCTTCCAAAACTGGAATTGGCAAGACAGAAACATGTGAAGAAGGACAGAGTAGAAAATCTATCATAAATGTACCTGAAGAGTTAAGAATATCTCCAGTTCCTGGAAACAGACTGCTATGAAAATGTAATCCATACAGCAGGTTTATTCCACTTCCTACCCTCTCCTCCCCCCCAGCACATATGCTACTCAGCAGAGATCGTGAATGAGGACTTCATGCATTATGAGAAATGGTTGCATCTGAAGTCATGGGAATTCACAGTGAAAGGAAAGGCTAAGGTGTCACTAGCCATTTCAGGAAAACATTACATACTGAAAGCAACAAATTTTAAGAGCACTTTAAAGATATAGAAGTTCCAGTAAGACTGAAAAGAAGCCCCGTAGTGGAATGTTTAAAAATAATCAACTCACTTAAGCACAGAAACACAGAGCACCACCACCAGCTGTAGCACTTGTTTTCAGTACCAGAGCATCCATGCTTTGGCTACATGTTCTCTGTTGCACCAAAACATGATCTGAGTGTCCTAAGTTTTAATCCACATGTGGAGAAACAATAGGCTTTGGCAGAATGGATGGAAAATGGTCCATTTTGCACCAGCCAAGGAAAGAATTGGAGAAAAAAAAAAAACCTAAAAATTTTTGTTCTTGGATCTTTCAGAAGAAGCTATGTTTTTGCCAAAGCACCCCACTGATCACAGAAATTTGAAGCAATAGAACATTATATGCTAAGAAATAAAAGAACTCCTTTCTAACCTGTTCATGTTTTAGCAGGAAGCCTGGGAAGAATCAGTAGCCTCAAAGGATGTCAGACTTGTAGCCACTACTCACAACAGCCTCTGCATTATTTACATATTAAGACTGTATATAAGACAAATAATACAATTGATATTTTCTCTTTATCATGTTTTATAGCTTTTCTTTTTGTTTTATTCCCAAGGGTTTGTGTGTAGATCTGTCTTGAATTCAGGGAGGTAATTAAATCTTGTAATTTAAGCTCCACAAAGAAAGTGTTGATCTAGTTGATTTTGAAGGAAAGGGAAGAGGCTCTAAGCCAAATAGATTTGAAATGGAGAAATGCCCACAATTTTTACAGCATGTATTCACTAAACCATACTAACCCACTGTGTACTGCAATACTACAGAATTTATCAGATGCCTTGAGAACAGTCATCTCAGATTTTGAAGCCCGGTGACTCCCATATTCAACAGCCCTGGTCTGTAAAAGAGGGGAAACCTGCACAGGCTGGATGAGCCGTGTTTGTTTGCAAGAGGAAAAATGATGTTCTGACACATATGTATTAATACTCCAGCTCCAGCTGTGCACTTACTTCTTAAATACTATGCATGTTAAAAAAGGTGTCTTGCTAGCAGTTTTCAATATATCTCTCCTCCATAATCATGGACAATTCCTGACATGTAAAAACTAACTCTTTGGACTGGTGAACAAACCAGGTACTGAAATAGCAGTTTTTCTTCGCTTAGCTGTAAGCCAGTATGCCTGCAGTCTCATCCTGCACTCGAGTACACTTTGTTAGGATTATTCTCTACCAGTGCTTCACTCATTTAGAAGAGGCCAGTAGACAATTCATATTCCTAAAGAATTATAAAATCGAGTTTGTAAATCATTTGGAATATCGATCTGACCTTTTCTTTGACAAGCAACCATTTTCAGAGAGAAGTAGCCAACAATTCTGGTTTTCGTCACGTGGAAATTTTAATGCATCCTAGCAAGTACATGATCATTGTATTTTTTAGATGCCTTCGAAATTTTAGATGCATTTTCTGTTGCAATAAAAGCACAAATGAAACTGACGGACAAACTTTGAGCCATTCCAAAGGTTTCTCATAGGTTGCTCTACATAATGCATTTTACTGACCAATAAAGATGCAAAAACGCCATATCATTGGCTGCAGGCAAATCAGTTGATTTTTCCTACCATATCTATATATAAGAATTTTACCAAGCTTGTCATGTACCTTTTATATTTCTGGAAGGTTTCCTATGCTTCTCATACCTTTTAGTGTTCTTTTGTTACTAAGCCAACAAGGTACAGATTCTGCATGGCTTCTTGCAAAGTATTTGGAGAGCAGAATAGGACAGAAATCATATATTACATTAAATAACGGGCATGGTGTAAGCCAACAGTCAAATGTCTGACGATCATACAGCAGGCAGGCACAGGGCAAAATAAGTGCTCTTCATAGGTTAATTCAAAATTAATTCTGAATTTCAAAACTCAAGTAACATTGACACCACACCAGAGAAGGTTCATACTAGCTTGTGTAGATACAGTTTAACATTCAGTCTTCCATGCACACCCGAACTTTTTGCTTTAAAAAAAAAAAAAAATAAACACACACACATCCCTTGAAGGTGCTTTTCCTACTCTTTAAAATCAATCATTTTCTTGATCTACAAAATACTGTTATCTCTTTTACCAGGTCATTCTGAGAATGGATTACAGTCTGTAAAGTGTGTTGATTGTGTGAATTCATAATACATACTAGCAAATTAATTACTAATCTAACATTGTGGGTTTAGATATTAATCAAACTAAGAAATGGTATCCAAAAGTTCAGTAAGAGCAAATTTATGAAATCTGGTGCTGTATCAAGAGCACGCTTTATTCAGGTCAGTATTTTAGGATAAAAACTAAGAAGAAGAATGCTAGTGTCTTAATTTAAGATCAAATAAATACATGTATGACTCTTACTGAGAATGGCTGTAGCTATAGTTTACAGTACAGCTCATATTCAGGCAAGTCACTTGATACTATCTTTCCTTTTTATAAAAACCAAAAATTCCTTTTGGTTCAAAGAATAAAAACATTAAACCTTCTGTCCCAAAAAATAATAATAACTAATCTTCAACACGCATCTAAATGGAGACTTTGGCGAGTTAAAAAAGTAAAAACATTGCTAAAGATTAAATTTGCATATACTATCTCAAAAATGTAATTTCTGTCTTGGGAAGGGAGAAGCCTGCCTCTTTCAGACAAAACTTTCTTTTTCAATCTAGTGGTTTCCATCTTAAGTGTCGATTCTGTAAGAATCAAGTCAAAGATTTTCTTCCACATTTACCAGCTCAGTCTTACGAATATTCTCCTCCCTGGAATTGTCTCTAGTTTTTAACATGTATTTCAAACATATTAGAAGTAAATAATTAAATTATATGCATATTGGTTATTCTGTGTTGTAGTAAATGATTAATCAATAAGGGCAGGATGACCATTTATCATTGCATTTACAAAAAATGTTTGACAGCTGATTTCATAGTGTGAAGATAAACTGTGAGAGATAGAGAGCTCTATGCTCAGAATAGTGAAGTTGTAAGACAGCAATGTAAGTTTTACCAAGAAA
Organism: Geococcyx californianus; assembly: GCA_013389885.1. NCBI lineage: Eukaryota > Metazoa > Chordata > Aves > Cuculiformes > Neomorphidae > Geococcyx > Geococcyx californianus. The sequence goes on along the minus strand of VWPV01007497.1, from coordinate 31,434 downwards.
GGCAACTGTTTGATGTAATGGGAGAGAGGAAGAAAAAACGAGATAACACAGGTGTTCTGTCCTTGTCTATTTGGAAAGCATTTCAGAGTTTTAATTACACATTTTATTTCCCTTTTGGAAACAAACACACAAAACCCTAAAAAATCTTAGGTACCTACCAGTAACATCATTATGGTGATTTTCATCTTAGAATTACAAACTGACATCCAAAAAATTAGTAACATTTATTTTTTAAAGGTCTTGGTAGTCTTTGTTTTTCTTAGTGGCTGAAGATCACTCACTCTCCTTCTTCATCAGATTTCAAGTCAATGGTGTGTTAAAAAACCCCAAAGCTCAAATTCCCTATACCTGTATTTGCTGGGAGCTCCAATACTTTCCAAGTGGTGGATGCAGCTGAAAAAACCTAATGACAAACAAAGGCAATATTGAATGGGCAAGGGCAGAGTTAGGAACCAATAACAGATTGAGAACTGGGGCAACTCAGCAGAAAGGGGATTGAACTCCAAAAACAAGTTAAGTCAGAATTTGATGAGACACAAAAGCATCAATATACTTGGATTTTAGGTACTGACAATTGTACTAATGTTCCTGTGAAACTTGTGATCAAAATTTATTGTTTTGCCCATACCCTTCGCTTGTGAAACTGAGGGTTTACATCAAAGTGTTTAGGGATTTCTACACTAACTTTTGAGATATTGACAGGCTTGGCAAGAAAAAAAAGACCTGGAACTACAGAAATCCGAAAGCATTTAACAAAAAATTATTACTGCTACCTCACCAATGTAATGATTCTGGGACTCTGAAATTGTCTTTTTTTTTTTTAACTCTTTAAGGGGGAATAAATCACATGATAACCAGGTTCTGCTTTACAGCTGCAAGAGGACAATAGGGAAGAGGAAAAATAGAGTTAATATTTCTGTATTTCTGCATACAGAGTAGAATGTTAAAAATTTAAACCTCAAAGAAAGGTGTAAAATTCAGACCAAAAAATATTATTTGGAAGAGCTGCTCATGTTTTTAAGAGTTTTAGTGCTCCCATTTTCGTTCCGTGGTTTGGATTCCCCAGACACAGCACATCTCTCATCATATACTGTAGTCTGGGACCCTCAGGATGAATTTATGTTCAACACCACGTATTTCTAATGATGTTAAACTTGCACAATAGTTGTATAATTTCTGTCCTGCTAACAACAAAACCTGAATGAAGCAACAGTTGGAGAGGATGCAACTGAGAAACAGGTACTTTAACACAACTGTTTGCGATACAGCCGGACATGGAAAGGGTAATTTATCATATCCTACTCTTTTTGAGTGACCACTATCCTCTCGCTGTAAAGTCCCTTCTTCAGGGCTCACTATTTACTTACTCTCGAGCCACCTTCCCCTCTTTTCATTTCACTATTGCACAGATTCCATATACAATTTCATTTCCATAAGGGGCAACCCTGTCCTTTCTGCTCAGCTACAGTAACTTCCAGACAATACAATTCCAGTCACATCCCACTATACCCTGAGGTTTTCAACAGGAAAAAGATTTATCATGGCAGAGTCAGGTAACCAACGGAATAATTTAGAACTATAAATGTATCTAATTTCAAACTTGACAAAATCTGGATAAAGAACCACCAGGAGTTTGTGCAGACTTGCCAGGAAGATGCAACACTGGGCAGTGTGGGGGCTTCGCTGTCAAACAGAAGTATTCAGGAAAATCTAAGAAGAGAAGAAGGAAAAAACTGTCGGAGTGTTTTTGAAGTATTTGTTGAAAGATTCAGCAGTTTGCAAAAGAATGGGAAGAACATCCACATCAAATCCTCTGGCTCAATCAAGGTCTTAAACATCACTGTGATGACAGTTACAGAAAAGTCTTAATTTCTGATACACATCTTAGTTTTCATTTAAACTGAGACAGGTGCCCTTTTTAAGTGTCAAAACTGGCCTTAAAGAAAAATAAGAACCAACACAGGTTGAAGCCATGGGAGCCTTCCACTTGCCTAAGTGAATAAAGTAAAAAAAAAAAAATGTAGTTCCAACAATTAAAAAGAATTTTTATTTTTATTAAAGGTAATTAATGCTCAGAGAAAAATTCAAAGCCTTGAAAAGAAACTGTTTATGATCTTTGTGACTGGAAAAACCATTTTTTATAACTGACCCTCAGAACTGTTAAGCAGCTGGGAAATCAACAGTTTTTATATAAATTTTATTTCAAATATTTGAATATAGAATTTTCTTTAAAGAAAACAAAGTCTTTACTTCTAAAACTAACAAAGGGCTTTATTATTTGAGGGGAAAATATTAAATATGTATATATATTAAAGAACTTATTTTGATCTTCTTCCTTAAGAAAAGTTCAAAGTCCCCATAATACTGATAAAACAATATCTGAGAGTTAAAGTCAAGGTGGGAAGCATCCCTGGAAAAGTCCAATACACTAAGTTTTCTCTGAAGCAGAAAATCACTGGTTTTGCAAATTTAAGTTGTAAGTCTGTGTTCTTGCTGGGTTGAACAGGAATATTTAATTGAAACATTGTGTACTTCTAGGAATGTGACACCAGCACCTATGGAAAGCATTTATTAACATAGAAATCACAGTTCAAAACCCCTGTACCAGAACGAATATGACCCTGCTGTCAGGGAACTGTGCAGCAGCTTTGTGTATTTTTATTAGGCAAACTTTTCTTTCTACAATCTGTTTTATGTAAATGATTCTAAAGAGACACAGGAAAGTGGAGGTATATGCTACGTGTTATATCAAGTCTCAGGAAAAAGTCAATCTGTGATTAATATGCAATATGAGATGTAAATGATAGAAGTATAACAAACAAAGTGAGAAGAAAAACTTAAATATTCTTAAGGACAAATAAGTCTCAAAGATTCTTAAAAGTCTGAGGCATCATTTTCCTATTGATATTCAAATTCCGGCTGAGAAGTCTACCTCAGTCCAAGTATATGGGAATAACTGCAAGTACAATATATTATAAAATAAAGGAAGGTCACTTAGATCAGTTAACACAAAGCCATTACAAGACAAGTATCTACAGTGTTAACAGCGTAATCTCATTTCTTTTGAGATTAAAGAGGACACGAAGCTGACTAATTTGAGGTAGAACACTTCCCTGGACACAAACTACGTTGTTTCGGAACCTATATTTCAGTAGCTCATGGCAGTTGCTAAGAAAATCTGGGTTTTCTTCAACCACTTCACTTTAGCAGAGGTGCTCTCCCAAGCTTTAAAGTGATGCATTGCAGGCAGACTTGGCTGGGACAGAGACAGAGTAATGAGGCTACAGGTCCACTAGCTCCAGCAGCACCAGCTAAAGGTGTGTCCCCTCTCCTGCCCACAGCACAGCATCCATGTCCCTTCACCAGCACCTTTTCTGATACACATCTTAGGCCCTGTAGCTCTCCTACGGAGACCCATCAGTGGTCCTCTTGAGAACAGCTACCAAAAACGGATGTGCAGCATAAACACATCCAACTAGATAGTTTCAAAGCCCTGGCAGCTTGACCACATAACTTGGAAAAGAACATTGTTGGCTGAATTTAGATTCAACTTAGAAAATAGTAGTGGGGCTCTAAAATAAGTTTTTACATCCTGGTTCTGTTTTGCTCTCATAAGGTGAGAACTTCTTAAAAGCAACCCTTTTAATACCAGAATCAGAAAACCACCTGCTTCAGAATAGTACAGGCTTCCATTTAGTAAGACATATATGTTTTTTGATTAAATTTCCCATGAAAAGTAGTAATTTAAATTTAGGGAAACTGCCTCACAAAAACACAATAATATTGTTGAAACCAAAGGTTTGTTTGAGAAGACAGGAATTTTCATAAAAATTCTAAACACGTGAATTTCTCTATTTTTGAAAGTAAATAAATCAGCCATAAACGCTTCGTTAATTCCTCCTCAGGCTTACTCATTTGGATTTTACTGGGTGATTGATCAGGAAGGGCAAATTATAGCATATAGTGCTTCACGGGTGTTTTCTACAGCTGTGTGCTTGGTACCACAGGGGCAGATCTGGAGAGACCACGCGTGTCTGCACCCAGGCTGCGGGCAAGGCAGAATTCCCCATTTCCCTGATCTCCGGTGCTTTCCCCAGCCTCCCAGAGGGGAGCCCAATGCTCATTGTGCCTCCTTCCCATCCTGGGAAGCCAGGGAGTAGATGAGGGGAAGGTGATTTCTCTATCTCATCCTAATCTGGAGACAGAACTTGACCTGGGTGCCTTCAGCCAGGAACTGTGAAGCGCTCACAAGCCTTGTAACTGACACTGAGTTGGTCACAGCTTAGGAAGAGCCAAACAGAAGAGGAGCAGAAGGAACAACTACATTTTATCACAGTATCATAAGGTTGGAAAAGACCTTTGAGATCGAGTCCAACCTATGACCCAATACCTACATCTACTCCTACTCGTCAACTAGACCATGGCACTAAGAGGCTCATCCAGTCTCTCCTTAAACACCTCCAGGGACGGTGGCTCCACCACCTCCCCTGGCAGCGCATTCCAATGGCCAATCACCCTCTCAGTAAAGAACTTCTTCCTAATGTCAAGCCTTACATCATGAACATTGTGCTAAAGGGTCTGACATGAGCCCAGGGACAAATCCAGGCACCAAACCTCTAAGCAGAGGCTTTGGAATTCCAGCAGTTCGCAGCTGTTCAGAGCAAGTGTGTCCAGTAAGGTCTGTGTCAGGAGAAAATAACTACATACGCCTTCAGCTGAAAACAATTGCTATGTCTAACTCTCACACTTCCTTGATACAGCTCCCCAAGTAGCTCACACATCTACATCATAGACCAACATTTACCTGCTTCTCACAGCAGCGCTTCACTCATTCACTTATAAACAGCAATCATATTTATAATACTTTACTCCTTTTTAGTAAATAAATGTCTTTTTTTCTTGTTAGCATGTTCCAAATTTATTATATGCCATGTCTTGAATCAGTGATGTCATTATCAGTGATAAGCAGTCAAATTTCCAGGTTTCCTGCAGCAAAATCAGTACCTTATATTAGCACAGTACTACTACAACATCTTAAACTACTGTACTTGGCTTGTTGGCTCTCAACTCTGTAGCTAGTAGCTTTTATCTTTTATGGAAAGAGATCACACAAAACCACAGTAAGTCTGAAGGTCTGCAGAGTATCTATATACTCGTGAAACTGGATGGCTCCACTGATTCATTTCCTTAAATTGAGTGGTAGCAAAGGAGCATTTAAGTACAAAGTGGAATAGTATTGTTCTTCCATCTTCTGCACGGGTACAATATCTAGCACAGTTTCATGTCAACTAGGCTACTCTTCTTCTAAATACAGACTTTTTTTTCCCCACTTTCAGAAATACCAGATTTTAACGTGTATCTCTGCTGTATAAGACAAGCATTTGTGAAGGCTCAAAAGACAAGCACCCAATGCTGAATACTCTGTGCTTTTTATTCAAAATGACAAGAAGATCTGTTTGTTTTCCAAGTTGCTTTCTTTTATTTATGTTCACTCTTAAGCTGTGGTATCGACTTTGGAACTAACATTCGGAAGTGAGAGGTGGGAAAATGGAGCTAACTACAACAGAAAAATGCTTATTGTTTCATTGGCCTCAAGTCCAGGAAACCAACATACAGCAACGAGGCCAAAACTACCAGCTCATGTTCCAGAATATTAGAGATGGGAATGGTGAGGATAGAAAGAGGAAATAATGGAATTACCTACTCCCTTATGGCTTTAATTGAATAACTAAAAAAAAAAAACCCAAACTAGTTATAGAAAGAAAAGAAAAAAGTCTTGGCTTATACGTGCAACAGCCCTAGCTTTTGGACAGAAGCGATGTTATAATTATAAAACTTACTTTTACTTGAACAGTTGCTTTCCATGTGGGAAGTAACAGATTTGCCCAGCTGTTTTTTGGCAAAGCTCAGTCTACCATTATTCAGGGTATAACAATTTTGATGATATTTGGAAGCCTTACAAAGGTTCATTGATAGCCCTTGACACTGCTTCTCTTCCTAAGAGTAATACATGGCTTCAACCCCTTTTACAAGAGGTCCTGAGCCATATTTATCTCCCAGAATTGTCAGTATAACTGCATTCTGACTACAGATGACTAAGATTGCATTTCTTTCTTCCTGTGATGAAAGGAAGGAAGGAGATTCAGGAAGCATAGAAAAGATGCCTTTGAACACCTCATTTAAACATTTTGATCTTTTATAATCCTTTAAATATACAGATTGGGTTCAGCTGTTTTGTGACCTTCATCCCAGGTTATCGATTATCTTCTCTATCAGTGAGTGAAGTGAAAAGCAGCACAGTTTTCAGTAGCCTCAAAGCAGCAGCCACTGTTTCAGTAGCTTAGCTATAACCACAAAGTTGATTAAGCTTCTTAATACTTTGAAGAAAACTATACTCTCATTGTTTCTGAACCTGAACTAGCAGTGTGCTTAGGGTTATTTTTTGTGAAGAGTCCTTATCCAATAGCTAGAATACTAATTGTTCTCATCAGACTCCCTGCTGCCACAGTAGTGTCAAGAACTGGGAGGTTTTCAAAACAACAAAAAGAAAAATAGTAAGCACAGATGTTTGGCATGTATATGCAGAATATAAGTTGTTGAGTGTGAGACTGAACAGAGAAGCACAAAAACTGTCACAGTTTCAGAATATCGATGCCAAAGTGACCTCGTTACCAGAAAATCCAAGTCCTCAAGTGCGAGTCAAATACGTATCAACTGGAACATCTCTCACAGTCAGCCTTTCAACTATGTGCAGAACATTATTCCAAGAATACTTTACAAGTTTATTTCACCTAGTGTTGGAGAAAAAGCAAAAGCGTCCAAGACCCAAAAAGACAATGCAAATTAAGACAGTACCAAGAAGTGGTTCCACAAATGCCACTGTAGCCTCCTGGGGAATACTGCAACCACACAGCCCTTAACAGTTTTAGTATCCCAAAGGGAAATTACCTCAGATTTCCTGAGCTCTCAATTGTCTGACATATGTTTTTATTACATTTTATATCTTTAAGTATTCTGTATTCCATGAAATGAGTCCAAAAAGCAATTTACCACATTGTATTACTTTCTGCTATCTTTATGTATCATCAGAATTTTGAGAACTAAAACTGCCATGGTTTGGAGAATCCATGGAAGGCATCTGTTAGCAGAACTCAAGAAGAGACTGCATTTATTGCCAGATCGTCTTCCGTATTTTGCATGGAACAGTCATTGCATAAAAGACAGGAGCAGGACAGGGAAAAGAACTGAGGCATATAGGTGAGAAATTAAAATTCTCACAGGCACATAAAGGAACTGAACCAGTCTCATCCTGGCCAAAGGCTTCAACCACAAACCAGAAATTACCTAAAATGCCATCCCCAAAGACAGCAGTCCTGAGTGAAGAAACCTCCTTAAAGCCCAAATTGAACCATACAATTGTCCAAATTTAGCATTCACCCTGTCTCTACCTTTTCCCCACGCTAGTTCTAGGCAGCTCAGTGCTCAGCACAGTAGCTGGTTTGGATCCTGGTGTCTTGCTCAGTGCTTTGGATACCAGTTTCGGTATTAGCTATTAGGTTGGCTCTGATCTTTAGTTTGAAGCTGAGTTTTGAATCCAGGTCTTGCCTGTGACTCCTGGCTGCCAGTGCAAATTGGAGAGGAGATCAAATTTGAGGAGGCACGATTTTTCCCAAATGATAAAAACACTGAATCATCCTGTGAAACAGCAGCCTTCTCCACACTGTGTAGGGACCCACCAGGACAATAAAGAGAAGCAGCTCAGGACATAGGCTCTTAGAGGAAGAAACAAAAAGGACTGAAATACATCACAATTCATGCCTTAAGGAGCACCACTAAAGCAACTAAATTGCTGAACATATTGTCTTATTGAGGCACTAAATACTTCCTCTACAGGGGTCCCGCTGTACAATCATTTTCTAAAGTGCAAAATTTTGCTGACTTTACATTCCTGTAAGTGATCTGGAGTAGCTTACAAATGTTGCCATATTTATGCAGAGGAAATAACTTCAAACTGCCAGCCCTCTGCAGACCATGAAAACACTCCTTCCTCCAACCCCACAGCTCCTACTCAGTGTTTTGTGAACTTAAGGCACAGACAATAGATTTTAACCAGTTCTTCAACAAGTGCTATTCTAACTTTCTGCAAAAACTGCAATTCTCCAAGCATTCAAATGATTTAAAAAAAGCTTCCTGCAATCTGTCTGTACCCATTTGACACATTTGAGGACAGAGATGTGCATACTCCTAATCACAAGTTTTGAAAGAAAATAAACCAAGATGTTGGAATACCATACTCTGGCTAAACATGGGTTAACCGAGTGCTCCAGGCTCTGCCCCCCTGTGCTAGTAATAGGAATCAGATTTGTAGGGAAGGATTTCTTGGCAAAGGGCCAGGAAGAAAGCCTATAATCTGCAAAAGATGGTACCTGGGGCTGAGTCAGGAACTGCCTGAGAGTCTTCTGCCCATCAGAGTCTCACTAAGAGAAGCTAAGCCTGCGTACAACAACTGGAGATTTGTTACCGAGCCTGTCTTTTTGGTTGTGAAGGCAACGTTCTGCTTAAAGAGAGGAACAGCCAAACAGAACGTGTCACACCCTTCAGCTATGTGACTTTCGGCAATGAGCATGGTGATCTTATTACAGTCACTTAAGTTACAGTGACACATGAAATGGGGACAGTTCTTTATCATTTAGTCAACTCCAAACAATCAGCTGCCTTCACTTAAATGACAGAGCATTAGTGAAACTGCAGAACAGCGGAAGTAACGAGTCAAAGTTTATTATTGAGGAATGCAGTAAGGCTTAATTCACAGAAGGAAAGCACTGTTAGCAGAATCTTTTCTGAAGTATCCATACCAAGTCTAAAAACAGATGAAAGAACGTAGCTGAGAAAAGGTTCATTATTACAGTAACTTTTCCATTGGAAGAAGCTAATTGTGATCAGTCTATAGCACATCACTAGCTCAAACAAATATGATCCCTATTGAAACTTACAGGAACAAAAAGCACAAGGGTCAACTTTTTCTGTATTCATTTCTGATATTTGAATTAATACACTGTTTCTATAAAAATTATAAGATGGCCAAATATGCATGGAGGCAAATCCTAAATATCCTTCTCTGTCAACTGATATGAGCTACTTTGAGTCAAGCAACCATGAGAAATTTATTAGAAGATATTTTTAAACAACATAACATACTGTAGTTTATGTATATTTCTCTTGGCAGAATTATCAGACTTACAATGTCAAGATAGATATCATATATACTGGAAGAGACTTTTGCTTTCGAATCATCTCCAAAAATTGCCAGAAAAAGTTGTACAGTACATCTTCTCATTTTAACATTTTACAAATTATTCCAAAAACAGTTATCACCTTTGTGCATAGTCAATACCCAGACTATTGATAAGAAAGAAGAGATAGCTATTTTTAACTTCTTCCACAAGAAATAAATCAGTATTTTTCCTCTTAAAAGTTTCATTGTGATTTATATAGTCTCTATAAGCAAAAGCAGAATACAGAGCATCCAAAGAGCCAGAGTGCCCTCTTGTGGTCTTACCTTATCAGTATTACTTCAGTTTAGAAAAGTCTCGTTCATTTAAAAAAAGCTGGGGACGTTTGGGGGTTTTTTTCTTTCCTGACTATTCTACGCAGAAATCTTACAGTTAAGCTAAATTCCTAAATTTTCTCTTAACAAATATATTTGTATGAGCTAGGTAAGTATGTGGATCCCGACTGTCAAAGCTCACCCATGCATAATGAAGTCCAGAAAATAAAGCCCATGTTTTATCTCCACCAATTCCAGACATCACAAAAAACTGAAATGCAAACTACAGCTTAAACTTCCCAGCGACTTGGTTTGATAGCATAAACACCACATTGGCACAACAGAGAAGGGAGCAGAGGGAATTGACCCTCTACACTGAATAAAAGTGCAGGTAAGGAAAGCGAAGAGAGACTTCCAAAATTAATTCTGCTGTAGTCGAGACAGAGGACTAGTTCCTTCCAGAAGCTGCCATTCCCAGATTTGAACATACGTACTTATCTGCTAGGGGCCAGATATCAGGCTGTTCTGTGCCAAGACTGTTATCACTGTTACCCATTTTGGGCCCTGATCTGTTGTCTCAGATGTGCTGCAGCAACATCACCAAATGGGAAAGCAGCTCTGCACAGAAACTGTTGCAGACTGGGCTGAATTAACTTCCATGGGATTTTAATCCTGTTTTGCAAGGAGAAGAAAGGATTTAGTTCTGCAATTTGTCCATCATCTGTTTCTTGGTTCCTCATGGGCTGACTCCAGTTTTCATTCAGGGATGGCAGCTTCCCCTACAGCAGTAAATGGACAAATCAAAACTAAAAATGAGAGGCTGTTACCCAGTTCAGTTGAAGAACATCTTGCAAGCAATCAAAAGCAGATGGATATTTTAATGCCTTGCTCTGGTAAGCTGCAAGTCATGCCATGACTGGACCAGTGTCTGCTTTGTAACTGGTGTCATTGCAGGCAGAAGAGTAAAGTATTCTGATAAGGGCTATAAGCTGAGCTGCAAACACGCTCCCCACCACACATCAGTGGTATAAAAGGGAAATGTAAATGTGCAGAACTGATTCAAGGATAAATAGATAACAGCATCAAAAGCAACAAATTCAAATGTCCACTTCCAAGAACAGTGCAGCAGAAATACTAAGAATACTTTAGATATTTCCTAGGCAAACTTTTTATATTAAAGTTCCAATAAACCTTCAATTTAATTTTTCTAGCAAGTCCGAAAGTAACAAAGCTAACCCCAGCACTCATTTCTCAATGAGACTAAGAAACTTATTTTAAAACAAAGCAGAAAGCACACACATCTTCTGAACATTAGATCTTTCCGATCCAATAGAGTTTTAGCCTTGAACTATGGACCAATAACTTAATAAATTACCTGCTGCCAGAGCTTCCCAAAGAGACTAAAAATATCCTCTATGGGCAATTTGTATGTAAATGGAACTGCTTGTTAAGGATTCCTTAATTGAGAACAAGTAAACAACCATCTTAGCTACATCAAAACAATTTCCTTGAGGCAAGGTTCACAGTCTTATTTCCCAGAAACACACTAGAACATTAACAAAAGGGAATATCTCTCACTGCTTTGTTTTACGCCACAGAAAACAATGTTAGGCCACACCCACCAAAGGGTCTATCTGGTTGCCTCTGACATTAACATAGCTGTATCAATTAACACAGACTCAGCAACACAAAAATCAGATCAGGTAAAAAAAAAAAATCTCAGCTCAGCAGATATTCCAAGGCGTAATATGAGAGAGAGGCATCATTTCCATTTTCTGTCCTGAAAGCCTTGTGGTAGCTTTTACATTTTTTGTTGGATTTTTTGTTATTGGTATCAGCATCATCATTGTCCAAAATTTCCTATTCCTCAGGAACATCATTGTCTTAATGATGACTGATTAGCACAACTCCATCAATACATCTAGGCAAGTTTGCCAATGTCAACTGAAGCAAAAACATCTATTACTACACCAAATAGGCAGGAAAAATGCAGTGAGAAAAGTGGTTCTGTAGAATAAATAAATTAATTCTTGCTTAGTACTGAAGTTGAATCTATTCACACTAGCAACACAGACAGCTTTTTCATCCTTTACAAGAACAGATGCAACAATCTACAAGGGGAGACCTTATTGCACTCTACAACTACCTGAACAGAGACTGTAGCAAGGTGGGTGCTGGTTACTTCTCCCAAGTAACAATTGATAGAACAAGAGGAAATGGTCTCAAGATGTACCAGCAGAGGTATAGGTAGGATATTAGAAAAAAATTCTTTACCAAAAGAGTGGTGAAGCATTGGCACAGGCTGCCCAGGGAAGTGGTGGAGTCTCCATCCCTGGAGGTGCTCAAAAAAGCCTGTAAAAGTGGCATTTCAGGACATGGTTTAGTAGGCATGGTGGTGTTGGGCTGGTGCTTGGACTCCATGATCTTAGAGGTCTTTTCCAACCTCAATGATTCTGTGTTCCAGAAACTGAACGTGATGAGTTGCAGATAGAGTTACAATATATTAGTGCTTGCTAATTTTGAATATTCATTTTGGATTGTTAGGTCAATATAGTATTAGATATTGTATTCCATGATCTTATTTATGTTGCCTCAAGGAAAGATTTTTCTAATGGTACTGAAAAGAAAAGTAGTTTAACATGGTGCTTCCAATCACATGAGGAAATGAAAGTTCACATTGTTGTCTTTACCATAAGAAAAGGACACCAATAGCTGGATTAAAAACAAAAAACCCAAACAAAACAGCAAACAAAACCCAAACAAAAACAACAAACCACAAACAAACAAAACACACACAGAGGAGTTAAAGGAACCTTCCTTTTCCCTTCAGCAAAACTTCACTGAGAAAATGTTACTTGCTAGCTAGAAGGGGAAAACGCTCTTCAAATCTGATCAATCATTAGAGAAAATAGCATAGGCTGTTGCTGTGGGCAATTATTGCACAGAGAGGTGTAAAACACATTTATCTGTGACATGAAAATCCTTGAGGCCACCTAGAACTTTCACACTGAAAAAGGCGTGGCACAAATACAGAGAAACGCAGGAGAGTATAAGGAAATATGCCCATCCTTGGGAAGTCTTTCCTTACAGCAAAAATCAAAAGATATTATTTTCTAGTAGTTCCACTTAAATCATTGCTGTTTGTGAGCGGACTGAATGGAAGATTAATTAATATGATGTGAAAATAACATCCATCTGAAGTAGCCTCCAGGTTTTTTCTTATCAGTAGGAGACATCAGTGAGATTAGTTCAGTTAGGAGAGCCACTTGGACAAATGGGTTTTTAAATCTGCTTTAGCAGGCAATAAAATTAGATAATTCCCTGAGTAAATAAGGAAATAATTTTGTAGTTAGCCGCTTGTTTTCAGAGTAATTACCTCCTTTGCACCCAAAGATGAGCATTCTTAAAATTCTAGGCTAGATCAAATGCCTGAAAGCGACTGAGTAAGATTTTCTCTAGGACACAGAAGAGTTTAGACACATAGCTGATCTGGGAAGTCCTGTTAAATCCACCAATAAATCCAAAATATACAACTAATTCAAACCTAAACATCATCAGTTAGAAGAGCTTCATTTTTTTTATTTGGTTTTAACTTATCAGTTAAATCAATGTCTACAAGTAATTTGATCTCTGTGGATTATAAAAAGATATTAAAGGGGTAAGTCTTGGACACTCACACTCAGTTTCCTCTTGAAACCTCTAGGTTTCTTTGTCCTCTGCTATCACTGATGTCTTCCTCAGCATTGCCATGAAATACTAATAGGAACAGCATACCCATGTCTCTTTTGCATCTTCTCTCTCCCTTTTACACAGACCATTTGAAGACTAACTGTAATAAACTTTCTTGCAGCAGCATCAAATATGTTCAACAACTTAGAGCAGGTTAAGCAGCAGGCACTTCAGAACCGCAGATGCTATCAATTAGCAGAACAAGTCACTGACAACAGATTCTAGACCAGGACTCTTAATTTTTTTTTTTTTTTCTTAAATCAGTATTTACTAAAAAAGAGAAAATACAACAAACGTTTAATGGACTGTCTTATCACATGGAGTATTTCTAAACCCTCTTGAATCATCCCTAAACTTTTCCATATGACCTTGCATCAAGTTACCTGACCTACCTATGCCTCAGTAAAACCAGCTGGAAAGACGTGTAAAAGTGTGCTATAAACTTGGCGATGTATCTAAGCAGAGACAGGAGCAAGTGAACTGCAAAAGCAATGAAAAAGTCTGACTGCTGCCCGGACGCAGCCCCATGCTGTTACTCCCAGGAGGCCGAGGACATGAAGGCTGTAGCCTGACACCCTAGCTGAGCATCAAGCAGAAGGAAATTCATTAGTTAATGGTAATGTCTGAAAACACAGCAGCAGCAAAGGCTGATTTTGTTGAAGCAGTTCAAGTAGAAATTACAAACCCTTGTTTTTACATTCCACAGACAGCAAGGCTCCTTCTCATTTCAGGTTCACCATTACTGAACTACTGGGAAAATGTTTTGGTCAACAATGATTTACAAAAGTTGCTTTAAAATTACTTTCTCTTCAGGATTCTCCAGTTCATTTTGGATTGATTCACTGAATTTTTAAACTAGATACATTTCTGGGCAACACAGTTTAAATTTAACGAGCTGAACATCCTGTCATGGCTGTGTAGCATGGGAAATTCACCCCATTAGTTTTCCAGACTTTTAGAAACATGGAACAAGTCCTTCAGAGAACCCCAGCTCTTTTGAATGCACTGAAGTAGAAAAAGAGTGCACAGATACAAGAGGGCAATTAGTCCTCTTATACAAGTAAGACAGCCTCAAGTCAGCTCTAATTTCAAAAGTTGTTCTGCTAGGCGAGGATCATAAGATAGCATTAGTTTTATGACTTTGGCACTTTTTGCTGCTGAGTCAGGAGACCAGAACCAGGTGGTGCAGGAACAGACTCAATCTCTGAGAATTTCAGCCTCAGAAGGAGAAGTCTCAGCTGCCTGAGAAATTCAAAGAGGTAAGAAAAAGTCTTAGTCTGTTCAAGATCTTTACAGTCAAGCTAGCTGTTTAAAGCCATAGAAATCACATTCAAGTAGTTTCACATTGTAGGTATTGCACAATGATATTTTGCTATGCACTTCTTTTAAAAGGCAAGAATAATAAACTGGACAAGCATAAGTGTTGCTTTGCTTTCAGGCTTAAATTTTAATCCCAGTTTCAATCAGTTTGGGAAGAATTCCGCAGGCCTACAGCTTTATATTAAAGAAATTATATCAATTCAGTTTTGGTTATTACAAGACATATTTTGGAACTTCAGCAACCTGTTTACACACCAAGAGGAGGCACATCTCTTTCCCTTCACTTGCACTTCACCCAGGCACTTCCTGGGTATATTGGCATTGCTGTCTTGGTCAAACTCAAGCCAATAGCCTTAACTCAACAAATTTTCTGACCTAATGTTGGGTCCAAATCACTGAGTTGTCTTATGAGGAAAAGTTTACTTCCTTTACTCACTCATCAGCAGAATAGCACCTAAACAGGTTTTCTGCCTGCCTGCATGAATACTTCTCCCCAGCTCCTTTCCAGCACAAAGATAGGCAGGATATCTTCTGCATGTGCTTTGATCTGATGCATTTGATTCTGAAGGGAAAAAGAGTGAAAACCAAGCATTGCCCTCAGACTTTGTGTCCAGTTTACCAGCCACACTGCAGGTGAAATTGCTCAGGCTGTTCCAGGACTGTTGTCACTCACAACACCCTCACATGCTGACACCCAGAGCTAGAAAACTTGTGGAATGATAAGCCAGACCTCAAATATAAGATTGAAAAGTGCTTAGAAGAAATATTGCTAAGGCATTGTGGCCTTCTTGTGTAGCGTGTCTAATTTGTAAATTTGAGATAAATTTGTGATCTGAAAATAATACAAAAGTTAAGCAAAAAGTTATAGTTATTTTCTGCCACCCTCCAATTACTGTTAGGTCCATTTCTCCACTCATTTTAAACTTTGTATTTTCACCAACAGGTGGAGCCATTAATTCTGAATTCATTATCTGTTTGTGATCTAAAACAACCTGAATTTTACTAAAGAGCAAAAGAAAATCTATTTCACATCCTGGTTGATGTAAAAAGGAATAAATACCATGCCAAAAGGGAAGATTAGAGGAGCGTACCAAATAGAAACAGAGTGTTTCAGTATCTTTATAACTACTTGAAAATATAGACTACTTCTAATTTAAGTTGTACTAAAAGACTTCCTTTTTAACTGATTTCTGGCACAAAGTTTTTCTATGGCCAGTAAAAGCATCTACTAAAAATGGGTGAAGTATCATGAAGTCAAACTAGAGAAAAGGTAAGCAAGACATATTTCAGAAGTTTAGATATAGGGACAACACTGGAAGAAGCGTTTGGTTTTTTTTTTCCTCAGCCACAGCACTATAGTTTCCAAAGTATGGACAAATTATTAAATTTTAGGGCTGAACTCTACTTCTGCATAAGTGCAACTTTCATTAACTTCTTGAAATAACAAATTCCCAGAAGTCAGTCTTGAATTCATCTTGCTATCATTTTCAGTCTACCCAATAACCAACTTACTTTTTCTCTGCTGAAGTATCAGGTTAAGACTTCCATACTGGAATATATTGAGCCTGAATGATACTTCACATACAAATAAGCAGAAATCATTTACTTGTTGAGGTTTTGGCTTTACTTCCATTTACCAACTGGGTAAAATAACAAACCATTAGGGAAAATTTGATGGAAAAATACAAATAATTACTCCTTACAGAATTGCATAAGTCAAAATGCTATCACACAATTTATAGTATCTATAGGAGCAAAATATTGAACTTTGTCCTTTTGTAAGCCAACTGCTAGATCTACAGACGTTCTGTTTCACAGCAAATGGTGCTCTGCTGGGCAGGGAGCAAGAGAAGAGGGTACGAGGATAAAGTATTTTAGCAAGAACAGGACATTAGCTACTGGCTCAAAAGAGAGGGGAAAGTAAGTAAATCTGCATAGTCTTATTGATATTCAGTTGATGTCAACGGAGACGAACTGAGAATTTAGGAAGAGAAATATGCAGAGAAGGCACATACAGACTACATTCCAGGAATCCAACTCACAGTTCAAATTTACCTTCTTTAGTACGTTGCAGCATCACTAATGACCAAAAATTCTCTTATCCAATATTGCCATCTCCCATTCCTATAATTTCTGTAGTAAAGTCACAGAACCTCTATACATGGAAGAATTTCTTACTCTTACAAACTATACGCATTTACTTAAAAGAAAATGTATTCATGAGTGAGAAATTAAGTATTAGGCCACAAAAAAACCTTTGCTTTTTCACCCTGAAAATGTAGTTATGTGAACACTTCAGAAATCCCTTTGTTTGGGCTGTAATCACTTTCCTACTGTAAATAATTTTTCCTCTGTTTTCTGAATGAGTTGGATGAGTTGCCCGAGTTAGTGATGCACCCACACAGAAAAAGCAGCACAGAATCTATTGTAGTCAAGTTTCAATCACAGACCCTCTGCAGCTGGTAGCACAGCTGCAGTAACAAGGTAGACCCAATGGAAAATGTAAATGAGAGGTGACAATTATGCATTGGCACAATGCTGGGTAAAAGACTGTACTAGAGTATGCAGCCTTCTCTCCAGCAAGCCTGGAAGCTTCTGCTTCAAGAGCTCTGCGTTCTTAATAGCAATGTTGCCACCATTATCATGAGTACTCCATTTCAGGGACAAAGCAAAAGTCTCACAGCACTGCTTCTGGCATTGGTCTGTCTTTTAGATGAGTTACCACACTGTTTCAACATTCAGCTTATACCTTTAAAAGAGAAAACTGAAAGAGGCAGCGTTTGATGTTCCTGACCAAGGAAAGCATCACAACAGTATGGAGACAACCTTGCCTTTAACTGTTCTGGGCAGAAAGGTTTGCAATATCAGTAGGAGTTCCCTGGGAAACTATGTTTACAATCCAACCACAATTCAACACAGAACCCTAATGAATTTGCAAAGGTCAGATATGCAAAAGCTTGGGAAGAGGTGAAAGTCATGCTGCTAGTATCCTGTTGGTTCTTAAACAGAATCCTCCACAAATATTTATTTAGTAATATTGTCAACAGACTCCTGACCAAAACAATAGGGGTTTTTTTATAAAGGTGCTGAAACAATTTTTTCTAATGTTTAATTTTCCGATTTGCATTCTACGGTTCACATTTACCAGGACAGAGAGGCTGTAACATTTGCAGCACTCTCCTGAGTGTTGCAGAGGCTGCAAATAGTTGCTGGAGTAGAGTTTTGGCTTGTGCCATGTACTCTGCTGCCTGATTAGAAACAGTTCTATTGGCAGATTCATATGCTTTTTGGGATGTTTGTTTTAGGGTAGACATTTTACTTGCTTCTAGTTCAAAAAAAAAAAAAAGGTGACTTAAATAAAAAAATTGATATACTTCTTGTTCCATTTGTGTTAAACAAAATTAACTTAATATGAAGTACTTTGATGTAAAAATTCTACAGGAGTAAACAGAACTACTTGGTTTCAAAGCTCAAGATACATCAAAAAAGTTGCACTTAGTCTGCAGACTGAGGCTTCAGATGCAGAAGCTACCATATTTCTCTGGAGTAGAGCAAATGTGTATTACTGGCTGCACTGTCAATTCAAGTGTCTGTGTGTATCTTGGATGTGCCACATGACAGGGAGCTCATTCTTCTGGTTACTACCTGTGGAGGCGGAAAACCTGAACCTTCAACTGGAAATAACTGTAATTGTGATCCACCTTGGCAGTGAGCCTGGAGTCGTATATTGTACCTCTGTGGGCTCCTGTTCACTCCCACAGATGCCATAGCGGTTTGTCAATACAGACAAGGAAGGAAGAATGAGACTATAAAATTAAAGGCAGTCTGAGAAAGGAACATATAAATAAATGACATCCACTCCATTACGTGTGGCTCTAGGCCAACACTTCGCACTTGGGTGTAAAGTGAGCACAAACACACTGAAGTTTCCTGGTTACACTTCCATATGCTTATTTGCTTACGCCCTCAGCTACTTCATTACCTCCTGAAGTTGACTGTCTGCAATCTAGTTACCTTAAGGGGGAAAAATATTTATTAAAAATAGGATACCTTTACTGGGTTGAGACAGTTCTGTGTTTCCTATTTATTTTGTGCAAGTGGAGTGGTCCACAGTGCAAAAAACACTCAAACATTGATGAATGGATTTCTCTGGTAGGTGGGAATCTTTAAGAAATAAGGATGGAATTCCTACCCCTAATTTTACACCAGTTCATATGCAAATCAAAAGGGGAATGCAAACTGTTTACCTTTGGAAAAATATCACTGAAAGAAAAGCAAAGGCACAGAAAAAAATTGTTCCAAGTGATAACAACTATTTAAATCCTGTTAAAAAAAAGAGATAAGAAAAAACATACAGAATTAAAAGGAGAATATCCCACTTTTCAGTGTCAGCCTAAATTATTCTTCAAAAGCAACCCAGCACTACCGCAATTCCCTGGTAGTTCACACAGGCTGGCATTTCTTTATTCCTTTCTCTAAGTAGAAGTCTTTGATAACCAAGAAGGAGTGGTGAGCATTGACATTTACATTTCCCTTTGAACATGTTATCTATTTTCCTACAGAAGTGTAACTTATTTACTAATTCCCTGCAGAAATACTTAAAGGAATATTAAGTAAAATAACCATCCTTGTTGCTCAGGCAATGTCAAGTTTAGATTTTATGCTGCCTTTTCTTTTTTTTTTGATGATTTTTTTTTAATGAGTAGATACAGTGATGAAAAGCAACCTGAAAAACCATAGCTAATAATAGGGTCAACAAATACTTTATACTGTTTTATGAGAAATGAGGCCAAATCTATTAAAGTTGGTTTCAGCATCAACAAAACTGAAAATGTTTCAGTCCTTCCCAGTATATTTAGGATACGCATTGCATTCAGATCAAAAGGTTTCTCTTGAAGGAATCCAAGTACAAGCCACAGAAGACTTAATATTTTTCATATCCTAATTCTTCAAAATATACATGCAAATTGCTCAAAGATAAACATCTAAAGCTGAATATGTAACAGAAATTCACACCTTTCTAGTTCTACTAACTTTAGTAAATGAACATATAAGATGGGTAACTTTGTTAAGATGAAGCTGTCAGAATGAAACAGGAAAATGTTACCTAAATTCAGTGTGCATCAAGAATATATTCAGACTACTCTGCAAAGACCTCTAAGTTGACACACAAGTCATAGTACCCCTTAAATATGAATCTTGTTCTTTGATAAACACATGCTTGATTAACTTCAGTGAAGCTTTGAATTCTTACACAAAATTTGTCCCAGTGACATCAGTGCAACGCAGTGAGGAATAAGTTATATTGGCACTGGCATCATCAGTTTGGAGAAGGAGAGAAGACGCTGTCAGTCAATAACATATGCTTAGAGTTTAAATAAGTATCTGAAGTTTTAAAGCAGCATAAAAATGCTTTACAATTATGAAGTTTACAAAAAAAGAAAGAATAGCAATTACCTATTTTGCAAGAAAAATAGTAAATAGTGAAACTAACCCAAATGTTATCGGCTTTAGCCTCTAAGAGCCAAATTCTTCTTGTATATGTAAATTCTATAGTTATTCCAAAGAAGCCAGGTTACCCTTCATTTACATTGCTCCGTAATAAAGGACAAATGCATTTCTAATTTGTGATCTCATTTTTTGACAGTCTGCAAGTAGGTAGGATGTTACTACTCTGAATTCAGGTGCCATTGATATAGAACAATGAAGGCTCTAGTTCACCAATGCATTTCAGTAAATCAATTAATTGAATTAACTTCTCTATGGACTCAATTTTGTAAGAATTACATTCAACACAACAGCAATCTTACATAGCAAATAGGAACTTTCCTTCTTCTGGCTGGGTGAAAACTAGTAATAAAATATGTTTTTCCCAAAAAAATTATCCAAAGAATCTATTGTGGAAATAGTCTTGCCGGAGTGAAAGGTGAGTGAAAGGTGAATGAAATCTGGAAAGTTAATTAAGGACTACTAACAAACTCCCATCTGTGGTTCTGACTTCTTTTTATCAGAATAAAAACACCTATACACCTTTGTTCAGTGGGATCTAAATGCCCTTGTATAGGTATTCATCTCTAGAATTTCAACCATTAAGAAGTGTTTCTGAGCACTTATAAATCGTATTCTGTAGAACAGGGGCTTGATTCAATTTCTGCTCACCTATGTTCCTGATTCCGTTTCTGTGATCCAGTATTACTCATCAGTAAAGCAAGAGTTATCTTGGGTAACACAGCTGAAGAAAGTAGAGTCTGCAGCCCTGTTCCCTACTGGACACCCACTGAAGCCCTAGAAAAACAAACTTGATGCTGTTAATACCCTTACAGGAGGGAACTACTTTTATAGGGTGACAATTACTACAGTGAGGGGCTACCTCTCCTATTAGTAGCACCAGCTGATCTTTCTTTCTGTCCTCCCTCTCTAATCTCAGGGGTAGCAGAAACACCTGTGGCTCTTTAGCTCACCCTAGCCTATGCAGGGAACTCTATACAGCAGGCGGAATGAAGTATAGTAGAGAAAAGGGAATTCTGAGTTTTGGGAAGAAGATAGATTTTGGAGCCCCCAAAAGAGTAGGATAGATGCAAGGGGCAGGGAAGGCTGCATAGTCTGAGGAAGGCAGGAGAGAAATATAATCTAATTACATATCCCACCTCCTTAAAACACCACTGATTTCTCTGTCCATTCAAATTCTTTACCAATTCTCTTTCTCTCTTCACCTACCCTCTCCCTCCTTCTCAACATCCCTTTTCTCCTCAGCACTCTTCTTATTTGCACCCTCCTTTTCCGCTCCAGCTTCCATTGATCCCATTCAACTGCTTTTCCTCCAACAGCTTTTGACCGCTCCTGCCACAACCACATCTCCACAAAACTGAACTTTGCTTGCACTATTGAGGAACCCAAACCCAGCTTTGCCTTCACTATTGAGGATATTAGGTCTAATTCTCAGTCTCCCAGATTTGGAAACATTTAGTCGGTCTTCATTTCTGCAAGGTCTAGACCAAAATCACTTTCCGTCATACAAAAGTGTTTCTGCCCAAATAGAAGTCTAAAGCCAGATATTGGGATAGAGATTTACCCTAACAGAAAGCAGGTGAACTTATAGATACCAACTGGTTCCCTAAGTCCTGCATTCCTTTCTTCAGTCTGTTTTTAAAATTTATGTTTGACCCTTCTGAATTCCTTTCTCACATGGACGCGTATTCAGACATAAACTTAGTGTTTTACTTGGTTAAATAAGCAAAGATAATACATTGCTTTTAACTTAAACAAAATGCAGAAAGTTGACACAGTATCTCTCTTTACCAGCTTTAACACTACATGTGAAATTATGCACCTTCCCTTCTCCCCAGTGAGTGGAGAGGAAACTTAGTTTGCATTGTTATTTTTATAAATGTGCATGTAGATATTTAGATATTGATCAAACCTAGTGCAGTACAACAGATGTTACAAGAATGAAAGCCAAAACACTGAAACTTTAGCATTCCTAATGAGCAAAGTGTTCCTTTTTTATTGTCTTAGTTATGGTGTACTGCGAGATTCAGATAGCTCTGATAAATGCAATGATACCGAGACCTGTGTAACAGTCAAACACTGTGCAGGTGTACCTCATTAATGTCAGATATGGAAAGATGGCTCCTTGGAGACCAGAGATTTATATAGCTGAGTGCTTTGCATATTCTCTGCTGAAACAAGCTAGATGCCATGACTCTGGGCCAAAGCAAAGCTAAAGTTCACAGTCTACAAAGTTAACTCGCAGTCGACTATCTTAAAATGTAAAGCAGGACTTTTGCTTCAGAAGTATCATGGGACTTAAACTCACAATTATTTTCAAGTTCCTCTGAAGCTTGAGACAGAATATTTTTTTAAGTTTCTCACAGAAAAGAGTGAAAATATTATTGCAAAAAGAAAAAATTTGGTTCTTTCTGAGACATGCAGTCCTCAGGTTTGTTGGAACATTAGGTTGTTGAAAGAGGGCAATGGGGAGCCTCCTATTAGAGCTACCTTGTACAGCTTGTAATTCTAAATGATTCGGTACAGTAACAACTCCTTGGCTTCCTTAGACATGGGGGCAATGGGTCCTGGTGGATACATTCTTGCCTGTCTTCCTTTCCATTTACATCGTAAAAGCAACATCAGAACAGGTTGCATTTTTGAACTCCAATATTAAGAGTGTTCCTCCCACTGTGGACTAGAATCTACTGGTCTTACTCCTAAATTTTCCCATAAGTTTCAAACAGGATGACTCGTGTGCAAAGTGAATATATCTGATAATGTTTTAATAGAAATTACTTCATATGCCACACATTAGCTCAAATCTTAAAGTTACACAAATGTTAAATAGAGCTTTCATTCTAAAATTCTCTCACTCTTTCAAATTACAAACTATCTAGCCTATTTCAGTTTAAAACTAACAAAATTTTGAAAAATTGTTTCAGTAACTGCAAAGAATTCAATTGGACTCCTGATATTTAAAATATTCCAAAATCATTTTTCTGCTTCCTATAGAGCAATCTCTTCTATTTTTGAACTGACAGAACTGACAATCTAAGTCCCACTGAACTGAATGTTTCAGCAAGACATAAGTCAGTACAAACTTTCATGGGCTGTCAGTGTGCAAACATACCAGCACATATCCACATACTTTCCACTGAAGCAAGTGGTTTACAGTGGAAAGGAAATGTGAGATGGTTTCATATACTGCTTAATATGGTACTGAGTGCTAAGGAACCTGTGAAAAGGTGGTACTGATCTGCAGCTGCTGCCAATTGAGTCACTACATGTCTAGCGTAAGGGAGAGAATCACAGATTCTTAAGGACTTGTGTGCAATTCTCCCCCTCCTCTATCACAGGATATGACTTTTGACATAATCTAGCTATTAGTAGGAACTGAATTATTATGGCTTCTAATTTAATGCAAACATCTGTTACTACTCCTGTAAACATTAGAAATTTCTTTGCGCACATGTTCTAAAGTCTGACCTCTTCAAGGAGGAAAAAAGGGAGGTTAGATTCCAGATTTAGAAGGCACTTGCCTTGTAAGCTCTTAATAAGAAAGGCTGCAGTTGTCAAAAATATGCAGTTTTTCACTTGAATGCATATGCATCCATTATGGTTATTTTCAGACCCACAGCAATGCGAATCACATGTCCAACTTCAGGAGCCGACAGCAAGGCTGAAATGTTATTGGTAATATAGAAATTCTTCCACTCTTACAGAACAAAAAGTCCAGCATTTCATCTCAGTAGTAACCAGCATCCTGAAGAATAACACAGGTTTTCCCTGCTGATACCAACATCCAGTCATGGAAGTGGAAATCATGGGGGTATTGATACATTCAGTGATGCCGTTCCATAAATGAAATGGAAATTAACCTGATAAATACAAAGTAAGATTTTCAAAAGCTTTTATCACAATAGCTTCAGTGGGTATTTTACTACTTGTGTTCAGAGCAAATTAGATGGACACCAAGATTTTCTGGAAGTCCCACACATAGGGTTTAACTTGTAGCTCAATTATACTCATGTAAACCAGACATGCACTCAAGATGTCTACAACACTTTAGATCAGATTCGAACTCTTATGGCTTTGGTTCCTGCCAAGCATACCAATGTTCATTTGATGACAGAATCCATAGCAGACTGGGAACTTATGATGCTATTTGATCCACCCCATTGCCAGCAGGCAAGATCAGATACATGTAAATATGTTTTTCTAGCTTTTTCTTAAAAGCTTCAGACAGGCTGTCTCTGAGACCAGCTACATTTTTATCTATTTTAGGTAGAGATAGCCATTAAATAGTTCATCTTGTAAAAACATGGCCCCTGATTATTCCTACCTAATGCAGCAGTTTTTACACACCCTGAGTGAATTGTCTTTTTAAATACTTCAAAACTTCTCTGTGATTTATCAAGATACTTTAAAATGCTAATATTATCATCTAATTCTAATCTGAAATCTTTAAATCTAAGATTATTTTCTTCACAGGAACTTTAAGGAAATGTTCTGTTCCATCATTCAAGTTATTAATGAAGTTACGAACACTAATGAACTCAGGAGAGACCCCTGAAGAACACTGTTTGCCATATTTTCCATTTTGTTGGGAACTTTTAATACTTACATGGAGCGTAACTTTCCAGCAAAGTCCGCATTTGCATGGTAATAATTTAATCTGTACCAATTTGTACTTATTTGCTTAGCAGAACGTCATCTGGGACAGCATCAAAAGCCTTTTAAGGTGCATGTGACATGTGCTGCTTCTAATCTACACGAGGCATCACGCCAGAGATCAAAATTAGGTTTCTTTAATATGACTTACCTTGAAAACTCCAAGTTTGTCCTTTCTAGTCACTTTATTACTTGTAAGGTAATTGCAAATAGATTATTTGATTCTTTGTTCTTTCATTTTTCTGAGTTTTAACTTGAGATGACTCGTGTATGATTTTATTTTAATAATTTCATAATAAATACAGGAATGTTTACCTTCCCTGGATCTCATCACTTCTTTATGAGCCCTCAAAGACAACTGCCAAAACCTAAATTTTCCATTGATATTGTATTTCTAAAACAATTTCATATTCAGAAAGAAACCATGAAGAGCTAAAGCACAGCTATATGAATAATGAAAGACATGAGCTGTCAACTCTTAGCATAAAAGCATATCTGACTTTGCATTTTACAACTTAATGAACCCATTTAAAATGTTCATTTTTATACTTCAGAAGATCTGCCAGGGTAGGATATTATTTTATGATGAGAATATATAGGTCACTCATTTTTAATCTTAGTATTGTACACAGAAAATGTCATACATATAACGATTCTGTCTGGCAAAGTTTTACCTTGAGGATATATTATAGAATGACTGACAAGCAGAATCTATACAACTCAATACAAAAGTAGGTTTTAATCTTCTTTGCAAGCCAGAGTGTAGCCATTAGCCAAGTAACACAGCCTTTTAAGAAAACATGGAAAACAGTGTTCCAGGTGAAATCCTCTCCACATCCCTGAAGTCTCACTCTGTTCCTAAAACAAATTCCAAATGAAAATGTGTTAACTAAAATTAATTGGCTGTAGCCAATTGCCAGGTTCCAAAGGAGAAGAGAATCCTGGATCTTTTTCCTGCAAGACCCAGGCAACTTTACCCCATTGAACATTTGCTGTAGCCAGGGCATGTGCCATATTGCCCCCTCTTTCTCCATGCCTTTTTGTACTTTGTTCTAGACAAAAAAATGTCTAAAACTTAATTAAACAGCTTTTTTGTCCCTTGTAGGCTTGTAGATCAAACTTTCAAACTACAGTCACCTTCATTTTAATTAAACAAACAATAGCAACAACCATAACCTCAAAATTCTTGCCAGTATTTTTTAAAATACTATCTGCCACAGCTTTTTGTGGGAACACAACAAAAGAGTGGCTCTTCTCTTAGTGAGACAACTTTGATCAAGAAAGTTAAGAAATTACTTTAATTGCAAAATTACGTGCATTGTATAACCTATTTTTGAACAAAGGGTGGGGACGTGGACAATGAGGACAAGTGCTACAGCCAAACTTAGCCAGTCTCAAAATTAGAGTGTGGAAAACCTGGCAAAACTGCACTTGCTTTTATGTTTCATAACTAGTGAAAAGCCATTCCACCAAAAGCAGTATCAAAAACTTGAAGCAGAAAGCATTAGAGTAGCAATTTCAAATGAAAATGAAGATGGGAATTCAGATATTATATGACCCAAGTCCTTCACAAGAAGGCATCATGAATATGCCATTGTCTATTTTCATGGCAGTATCATAGGCATGATACGATTGCAGCTGGCTCCCAGACAAATAAACCTACAGACCTGCTAAGAGATGCTGCATGGAACTATGTTAAAGAAAGGAAACATGCCAAAGCAAGCATTAGCACTTCAAAAACACTTCTGGAGATGGGTTTTTTTCCTGGATAAAAGGCAGAGAGAAAAAAAAAAAAAAAAAAAAAAAAAAAAAAAAAAAAAAAAGCTGTATAAAAGAAAGCACAGGGCAGTAAAAAATGGAGGCAAAAGGCAAGAGGAAGTATGTGGATAATATTGCCAAAGAAGTTGAAGTAGTTGATGAAAGAAACCATAGTAAATCATTTTATCAGCTCAACAAGGTCCCAGCTAGCCAGCATACACTGTCTGGAAATGTTGTCAAGGATGAACAGAAAAAAAACTTTGACACTGAGAAAGAACAAAAAGTGTCACTTTTCATGGAGTAAATCAACCAGCATCACAGGACACTTCAACAAAGAAATTACTTTCCCAGAACTAAACATTAAACATGTCACATTGAACAGGGAGGACTGGAAGACCTACAAACAGTTAAAATTTCTGAAAGTGAAGATAAGAGACCAAAAAAAACCTTTAGTATAACAACACTTGAGACTGAGATACCAAAAAACTGTCTTAACACACTTATGACAGTGAAACAGTGACTGAGGTGAGCAAAACTATGGACATAAGTAAAGTAATTTTCAGCACTTTTTTGACTTTTTGTTTTAAAGCTGAAGTGAAGGGGTAACAAGCTGCATTTCATATGTCAGCCAGATTTTTACCCCAAGTATAATCATCAAAGAGAGCATCAAATACCATTTACCACTCAGCAGAAACTTCACAGATTTCCTCAACACATGGAGAGCTTCTATCACAAACCACTACAGAACATCTTGAATTGTTATTATATTCTATCATAAATTATTGCCATCATTACAGTGGAGATTGCATACTTAAACATAGGCCTGAAAGAATGGTTAATCATATAGACTGATATTAAATAATTATGTATTCTCTAAGCTATCACGTTTGGTATTGCCATTAACTTCAATACAGACATAGGATAGAAGCATTCCATTTCACAGCAACAGTAGGTTTTGAAGTTCTAGGCTTTGTCAACGACAGCCTTAAGCACTAGCTCAACAAAAGAGCAAAGACAAAAGATATCTAATGTTACCCCCTCTGTTATGAGAAAAAACCAGAACCTAATGAAAACTGAAGTAAACTGCAACACAAGCATTTCACTAGAAAGACTAAGTACAGCAGGAAGGCAGTTAATTTCCATACACTGGCAGGGACAAAAAAATCTACCGGATTTCGGATTTCCAGAGGGAAGGGGTTAATAAATGGGCAAGGTAGCAGGTTCATTTACCACTTTAAGCAAGATCTGGTCACTAAAAATCCCTAACTTCAAGACCAATCTGTGAACTTGTAACACACATTATTTCTACCATACCAGATGGATCTGACAGGTAGACATCAACCAGAGGTACAGACATGTACACCCTAAATTATCAATAAAGGAAATGCTAATATTCAGGACATGTTAAAAGATGTTCATTCAAAATTATGGGAAAGACCTTTTCATAAAATTCCTTGGAAGAAATAATGTATGGGAATTAGGCCTCTCCTTCCATTATGAGACATAATGGTGAATCCCTTCTACATCCAAAAAAACCCTCTGATACTATAGAAAGAATTCAGACTTGGAATAATCTAAAAAAGTTACAAACCAGGCATATTTGAAAAATATTTGCTTGGATTGCATCCTGTTTATGATCCTTGCAACAGAATCGCTGAGAATTCAATGCAGTAAGAAAGTGCAGAAATACAACATACTATATCATAAGATATAAAAGAACAGGAGTCCATCTGGCAACCATGTAACAGATATTAAAAGACTATTTATAAATGGAACTTTAATTTAAAGTGTTTCTCAGATTTGATCCTTAAAAATTTTTCAGTTTATTTCAATTGGGCCAAGTCAGCTTTATAGCAAGTATGAAAATATGTAGAACTGTTTTAGGTTATTGCCCCGATGTGCTGCCAAAGCCATGCAAGCTGTACTTGGGATTAAACTTTCCAGTCGTGGTAGGCAACTCAGCTAACAAAAATATCTTCACTTTACAGTGATTTTCTACAGACTCTTACTCACTAGCCAGTAGTGCCAGCAAGAGACACTGGAACAATCCATGTGCCTGAAGAGTGGCAACCAGTGGCACTTTGGATACCCTGGGCATCCAGGACTTTTCCCTGGCTAGGTCTGACAAATGACAAATGGACGAGCTGCAAGAGCTACCCTTCTATAGTGCAGATGGAAACCAGATGGACTACCTCAAAGCACTGAAAATAACACTAGATACCTACACTTGAGGTATCTGACTCATACTCATTGTTTTATGATTATCTGTTTTATTAAGGTACCAAAAAAAGAAATCTCAGTCTGATTAGAATATCTGCACAAGAATAAGGTATAAATTACAGACATAGCCTAGCTATTTATATTATAAATTTAGTCCATGCACACATATCAAACAAACAAAATGATGGAGGGAGATAGTTTCATTTCCATGTTGATGCTGTTAATCTATATATCTGACTCATATCTACATTCATGGCACAAAACATTGTGTAGCTAAAAAAATTTCGTTTGAAGGAATATGTTTTTCAATAATTTTATCCAGATGTTGGTCAGAATCTTCCAAAATAGAAGAGTTTACAAATGCTAGATCTTATGTCCTTTATTTATTATCACAGCTGGGAAGCAGAATGCTGTCACCCAAATATTCAGTGTAGGACCACCTGGTCTGACATAGGGAACTGTGGAAGTAACAAGTCCCATTATTGAATGAGTACATCAAAATGGGATTTAAAGTACAGTTCATCCTGTAGCCAAGATAATATTACTCAAAGTATGAGAATAGGCAGAGAATGAAAACAAAAGCAAAGCGTTAGGGTAAACAATTGCATCCCTTCCCCTGACCTCTGTTAATATTACACTTATATTCGTTCTGCAAGAACCTGGTATCCATCCTAAAAAGTCCAATCTGTATTTCAGTCAACAAGTAACAAAATAGACCTCATAAAACTATCATGCACTAATTGCCAATTTTGAAGCAGACTAAAGAAGATGCTAGAAGAAAATAGTGCCAGTCTCTTCCCATTTCCACTATTCTCTTAGTCAAATTGGCACTGTACTGCAATGACTCTCACTGAAAGTTTTGTACCGATAGGGTAATCTGTATTTAGCAAATGCATAATCTGATACACCAACAACTAAATACACGGAAAAAATGCAATTCTGTACTTCTTTACTCTTATGACTCTGTAATTCTTCTAAGTATAGATATTCCCTTATTTTTTGAAGTCATAAGGACAAAGGCAGACTCCATTTCTGAAGTGAATTCGTCCCTGTCCTGGCAGGTCACTGCTGATGGTTTTTTCAGTGCATTCTGTAATGTAAAATTTGGCAGTATTCTTACCATCACATATGTATTTTACTTGCTATACTCAGGTCACTGATGAGGTCATCACAGGAATCTTATACTGAAGTATTAACTTCCAACCACCAAATGAAAACTCAGCATTAATATCACCTCTAATTATGGAGTAGTGCAATTACACCATTTCTTTCATAGTTTTACTGAAGGAATCACTAACAAGAACCGAAAATATAAATAAAAGCATTTCCTCAAAGGCTGAAATTAAAAGAAAACAGCATTCATTAGCAGAAAAACACACAATCTCAAATAATGGGCAACTAAAATGATGTTATTGTTTTGCCTGTCCAAATCTTTGGATTTTATACCTTAATTTAGCCATTTGACTTCCTTTTTCTTATCAGGACTTACGTAATAGAGCTGTATTTTATTCTTACTCGAAGTTTAGCTAATTCAGCATCTATTGCAATAATCTTCTCATACCTGATCAGAAAGCTAAATAGCATTTTCAGTCCTTTAAGGAATAAAATATTCGACAATAACAAGGCTGAACTCCACCCCACTACCACATTGTGGATATAACTATTCTTAGCACATTAAGTAAAATCTTTATATAAAAATTGTAGTTCTTCTGTATGTCTTCCTTCATGAGATACAAAAATAATGATGGAAAAAAATTAAGAGGGAGTACCAGTCAACAAATGAGTAATAACTAGGATATTTATGTAGGAAGCTTGAGGATGTCTGTATTCTCACACTGTAACTTTCACCTTCTGGTCTTCTTAGCACCCAGCTTTGTTCCAGTCTGCAGTTTGATGGTGCTCCTGCCTTCACCTTTTTCTCCAATCCATACACTATGAGCAGGGCACTGAATGCATTTCTGCTTTAAGTAAAGGTAGTTTATTGAGCTCTAAAAGTTGATGAGCTAGGCCATATAAAGTCAGCTGTACCTTCAAGTATTCCCCATGTCTACACTTCCCAGCTAAGAGTAACTGAAAAAAAGACGGAAGAAAGTAACTATTCAGTATGGGAACATATTAGCTGGGTGATGCTTCATGTTGCATCCTAGACTATCTTTAGGGTGTTTTTTGAGTCCTACTTTCTCTTCCTTAGGAGGACAGTAGCAAGATGAAATCACAAATAGGTACTGCTCAGAATTCCCTTCTTATAATTTCAGTCCATTTTTTTCATTTTTATATCCTAAACATGATGATTTAGGGAAAAAAATATATCTCATGTATCATCTTAATCTCTTCAATAGAAATCATGCTGCAAACTAACACTAGTGTATGTGAAGGAAAGAAATGTGTGAACAGCATGGCAGAAAAATCCAAAATCTACATTGGAGATAATAAAATAACTTACTGAACTTTTCTGACTGTCTCTGAAATTTCAAACAAGATTAAATCATAAGGTACACAGTTATAATAAGTTGCTGATGATAATTCTATGAAGATTCGTGTCATTTGCTCTTACAAAACGAGTTTACTTTCAAATGTCATTTCCAATTTTATTTAATACACCGTGTTCTCATTTCTACCATTATAAATATTGGTGTCACAGTTTAGCCCCAACTCAGCTAAATTTAGCAGCTAAGAACCAAGCAGCTGGGCTCCCAAAT